>JAVJIF010012416.1:0-129069 GCA_038442645.1 Agave tequilana
TGGGAGTTGATCTGAAGTGCATTTAATGCAGAATGGAGAGGATCTTTGCACTTAAAAGCTGAATCCGAGTTGGTGGAACTCGCGTTAGCGAGGAGAGAAAAATGAAAACAGAGTAAAATATCTGGATAAAATTCCGGTATCTGGGAAAACACCGAAAACTTAAGAAAGGCCCGAAAAATAAAGTAACTCGGAAAGCTTCCCAAAATTTTCAAAAATAATAAATATTATATAAAGATTTTTGGTGAAATCAGTTTTCAGAAATTCAATCTCATTTTCAAGATAAAAATCTCGAAGTCAAACGTTGACACCGGTCTACACCGGGTTGGCCGGATTTTGATAAAATCTGAAAAATTTCAGAAAATGTATTAAAAAATAAAATATGATTTTAAGAAGTAAAGTGAAAGCAGAATTCAGAAATTCAATTCCGATTGTAAACTAAAAATCTTGGAATCAACCAGCGATACTGGCCGACACCCAATCCGGTGGAATTTTTATAAATTCATAAATCCTCAGAAAAAGTATTTAGATGGGAAATGTGATTTTAAGAAATAATGTAAAAAGACACTTCTAGTAATTCTAATCCATTTGTAAATTAAAAATCTGGAATCGATCAGCGGCACTGGTCGACACCGGTTTGAAGATTTTCAATTTAATTCAGGAAAATTCCAGAAAATCATAGAAAATCTAAATTATTGGAAAACGATGGTTTAAAACTAAAATCGGTCAAATCGGAATAGCGAAAAGATCAAATCAAGTAATTCACTAGGATCGGGTTCCCGGTTCAGACTAGGGCTGACTTCGAGTTCACGAATTCAGATCCAAGGCAAAACGATCATATAAATAATTCATAAAGCAAAACAAATACAGGAAGTAAATCGAAAAATACGATCGAAAAATCTGAATACGCAACTAAGTACGTATTCTGGGAGCGGGGTGTTACAGCGCGGTCGACCGGGCGGTCGACCGGCGGGCTCAACAGTCACTTTTTTGACCGTTGGCCGGTCGACCGGAAGGTCAATTTTGACCTTTCTGCCAACCAACGGGCAGAATTTTTATAGGGCCTATTTATACCCCATTTGAGAGGTTTCTCCACAAGTTTCAAGAGCAAAAATTCAGAGCTTCTCCAGTGTTTTTATTACAAGTTTTTAAAGAGTTTTAGAGCTTCAAAGATTTGATCTTCATTTATTTTAAAAGTGTTTTTATTTTAAAGAAAATAGTCTTTTTGGGAATTTGTTTTTGGTCTAAAATTCTATATCTATTTGGAGATTTTCTCAAGTGATTTTCTTTGATCAAAACACTTTGTTTTCTCACACTTGAGCTTATCATTCTATCCTTTCTATAGGATCTTTGTTTTTGTGGAAAAGAATTGGTTTGTGGTCTTTTGATCACCAAGTTGTAAACCCTCCTACTTTGTGTTATCCCTCTTGTGTAGAGGTTGGTTTTAGAGTGGTGGCTTTGTGCCCTATCCCTCTAATGAGAGGTTGATTGGTGTTTGGCTTTGTGCCCATCCCTCAAGTGTGAGGTGATTGATTTGTGGTGGCTTTGTGTCTAGCCTCTAAGTGTAGAGGTTGTGTTGTAATTGAGAGAGGAGTTGTGTACTCCCGGTTGTATTGCTCCAAATCCTCAGTGGAGGTTCCCTGTGTTGACAAGTTAGTGGAAATCCTTCTGTGTGAAGGCGAGGACGTAGAGCTATGTGCTCGAACCTCGAAACAAATCTCGGTGTTTGCGTTGATTCATTGACTCTTACTCTCTCTCTCTTTTACTTTGTGCCTTGCATCATTTCATATTGCTCATTCATATATTATATGCTTGGTTTGTTTGTGTGTTCCTCACTTGTGTTTAACCACGAGAGCTTCATATAGCACCTCAACTCTTATTCAGAGGAATCAAGAGGAGTTAGTCCAGAGCCCTTCACGGGGAATTCGGCTACACTCGTTGGCTACATTAAGTGTGTTGCAATTTAAGTTTTAATTTTTGCATTTTTTTATTAGATTAGCCGTACACCTATTCACCCACCTCTAGGTGTACTTACAATTTCTTCTTCTTTTATTTTGCATTATCATTTTGATTTTAGATCTTGTAGCAGGGCAGAGTTGATTCAGAGAGAGATAGAGAGATATTGATGTAATAGATGGTGACAATCTATGTAAAGGTGTCTCCTTTCTTCTCCATTGTAATCTTCTCCATCTTCTACTTGATGCTTAATCAATTTTTCTTCTCATGACAATCTAACTACTAACCACTAACTAGCTAACCATTTACTTGATAATCCACATGAATCTAATAGTATCTACAAGGCCTTACTCTTGCAAGAGCCATTAATGGCTCATGATGATGGATTCTAACATCTAACATTCTAACATCTAACCATTAACAAGCTAACTTGTAATGTCTTTTTTATTTCATACTCACCTAATTGGTTTTGATGATCTAATAGAAACTTGCAACTTTTGTGTGGAATGAATGTGTTTGGATATTGATAAACAATCTTATATGTCATGCTTTGTATCGTCTCTTGAAGCCAAGGATTAGTGAAGGCCAAGGATCCATGTGAGGCAACTATCACTAAAAGATTAGCATGGTTAGTGGAGCATTTAGTAGTTAGTAGCCATGAGTTTTCTTTCATCATTTTTCTTCTCTTTTTACTTTGTTTTTGAAAACCAATTTCAAAATCTTTTTATCATTTTTCTATCGTAGCACTACTAGTCCATCTTCTTTTTTATTTTGTTTTTCAAATCACTTTTCACTTCACCTCTTTTTTATTGCCTCTTTTTTATTGTTTGTTTTACCAATTTCACAACCACTTCTCATTTGCTTTCACTTCATCGTTTTCATCGCTTCTCTACCATCACTTCTGAATTTTTTTCTTTTTCTCATTCTTTAATGAAGAAGAACTTGTTAATATACGACGTGAACATGAACTGTTAATACTTCTATCGCCTCTCGTCCTTATGGATTTGACCTGTTGAGCTAATGCTATAATGGAAGTATCGAGGAAATATTAGCATACACGCTTTTACACTGATTTCATAAAATACACATTTTCAAGTGTTGATTTTTCCTCAATCAAGCATCGTTGTCGGGGATGGGAATGGTTTAAACTCACGTTTTTGTCAATTTCTTCTCTATTTCAGGTGTGCAAGTCATTCTTATAGAAACTATATATTGCAGAAGACTCCCCCTTTCCTGTAGCTCCTACTCTAGAAAGCATGGAAGCTACTTCTATTAAATTACTGCGCCAAGAACTTGGGAGCTGCAAAAACGCGGCTAATCCTGGGTCCTTGGTCCCCAACTTTTGCAGGGATCTTGTAAGTTTCATCTATTGCAATATTCTGTTATAATCTGCTACTAGTTGTCTCTAATTCTGTTTGAACACTACAATAATTAAGAACTAAAATCGGTGATGATGGACGCTTTTAAAACGATTTAGACATTTGTATGTAGCCACGTGTCAATTTCTTTCCAATATACTATATTTTGTTCTATTGTTGTGATCTGAATTGAGGTGTACATATGGCATTGCATATAGCATAGGATAAATATGTCGATGATTTACTCGCTTGTGTTATATTCCTGTCTATATTGCATACTTGCATAAATTGAAATTAAGGGCAAAGTCTAATACAAGATAAGGTGGGGAGTTCGTCACACTTCCTGAGCCTAAAAACTGCCTTCTCACTCGCACACCCAAGCCCTAATCTAAAAATTGATAGACGTTAGCCCCTAGGGACATCTCGGACTCATTAAGAGATTGACCGAGGGTGGAACTTGGTTGAATCACTCTTGTAAAATCGGTGTCTAAGATTGGGAGTTAATGGGTTACGCCTCGAAGATACCATGGTTTGATGTAATTAAGGCTCATTGCTTATGAACGGATACCTCCCACCGTATTTTGCCCCTACCTGGCCGATTAGTTCGTAGTCGGGTTCATACAATAACCTCCCCTGGGTAATCGACCAGTTAGGAGTCGTTTAGGTCTAAGTCAACCTTAATATAAGCTTGGTTTTTAATTTTTTCTTTCTTCTTGTTTGTTGTTTGCTTTTTTTTTTTTTTGATTATTTGTGAAATAGAATTCAACAACAACAATTTTTTTGATCCTAATATGAATCCATACTTCACACTGATCCTATTTGACTCGGATAATTCCAACCCAGTTTTTTACAATATGGACCAACCAAATATACCGGGTTAGATTTATCCGAATCAATACAACCCATAACCCCAATCTTATGACCATAATTTTCAAAATAATTTTCACTATTCACAGAGTCAATAGGGATTCACCTCCCCTGAGTCAAATTTTTAACCACTTTGTCCACAATTTTCATAATTTTCATAATATTCATTCTCCTATTTTGCTTCCTATACTCCTTTTCTAGAAACGTCAATTGAAGAAAAATCCGAATTAGAAAATGGTATAGAAGCCAACATGCAAGAGGCCGAGTGACAATTTCAGAAAATGCTCACCAATTCCACAATATTACCAAGATTCATACTCATCATCTTCTGTTCAAAATAGAAAACCATCAATCCTAGAAATGAGTATGCGTGAGTCTGAGCAACAATCACAAAATCTTATGGACTCACAATTCACCACAATTTTCAAAATAAATCTTCATCTTTTTAAGCCCAACCGCAACAAAACGATGAATCAATAGACTATGATTGCTGCTTGAAGCCATGACTCAGATTAAAATCGCTCATAATCATGACATTGATATAATGATCAAAACTCTCCATTCTCGCCCTTTGACCATCCTGATGTCACAACCATTCAGTTAGAGCCAAAGAATTATGTTGCTTTTAAAAATCAAATTCATTTCAGTACACCCATTTGAATTTGACCAAAATCAAAATTATGAGAACCATATTGACATTTTCACAAGTTATCCCTTTTCTGAGATTGAACTTGAAAATAAATATGATCCTGAATCTCAACTTGTTAATTCAATTCCACTTCTTAATTCAATAATGACTCTGGTGTCTTCACCTAAATATAATCTTTTTTCTAAGTCACTATTGGATCATGTGCTTGTCTATCGTGAAATTGAATCACCAATCTTTTATGATCATTATATTGAACTTGACTAATTTTATACTTTTGAAAGTCTTATTAACAAATTGGCAAGTTCTCATTTTATAAAATTGAACTCAGATAAGAATGTGACTTCAATCCTCAAATTTGTGAACCAGTTTAAATTCATGAATCAATATTGGCTCATATTTTGCTACCTGATTTGAGCAATATTTTAGAGTCAGTTGTGATTCCTATACCTGTCATTCCTGAACTTGAATCACCAATCTTAGGAAGTCACTTTCCGTTATGAAAAAATGAATGTGGATTAGAATTTTAACTTCTTAATTTGAATCACTTTCTGAACCAATCTCGACTCTAAAACTTTTACTTAATTTCAGTCACTTCCCTGAGTCAGTATTAGTTCATATACTTCCTAAGTCTAAATCAATCATTTCATCTTTTCACACTCCATTCTGAGACATGGGTGTTAATAATAATGACTCTGAAATTATTTTGAAAATTTGAAACTTAGATGGGGTAAATTTTTTAATAAAAATTATCCATATACACATCATTATAGTAGGTTATAATAAAGGGGTCTCTGGTGGGTTCCTCCAGACTCCACGCAATTTGGATTACGCCGCATTTTGTGGACCAATTAGACCACCACCGGAACCACCACCTTGAAGTGATTTTTTCTTCCCTCTCTATTTGTTTCACGCATATATATATTCACGGCATTGAGGACAATGCATGAGATAAGTGTGGGGGAGAGGTTTACTAACGTAGAGTTTTTAAATTTTCTTTTTCACTTCTTTTAGGATATTTTTTTAGTTAGAAATTTTCCTTTTGTACAGAATTTTTTCTTTTTAAAAAAATAAAATTTTCCTTTTTGTATAAATTTTTTTCTTTTTTTAAAAAACTTTTTGAAATAAGAGACAAAGTTTGATCTATTTTAAAAAATAAGATGATCTTAGAGATTAAGAAAACCTTAAATTATGACATTTTAGACTTAGTTGAAATAATAGATCTTGTTGAAGATTAGGTTAAGTAAGAGAGATTGGAGGGAGAATTTTATCTAAAGTTTGTCTTAAATAGTATGCACTTCACACTTGCACATTTTTGGGATGAAAATAAAGATCTAAAATGTCATAAAGTAAAAATAAATAAAAGGAAAAAATATATGGTATATATAAAGAAAAAAATCACTTATTAAGCTGGATAACTATACCTCAAGAAGCATGATTATTCACGCCTAACGGTGGTCATAAGAAACAAATAATCCCCCTTAGTTTTGTGGTATTGTTTACTCGAGTCCTTAAATCGAGGGATGTTTTCTCATCTAGTGCCCTAAGACCGTCTGATCTGAGAGTCATATGTTAAAGGCTCACTACCTGATAAATTAGAAAGCCTAAAAAAACTAAAAGAAGAAGAAGAAAGAAAGAAGAAAGAAAGAATATAAATAAATGATTTGATGGTAAATCCCAGAAATCTTCACTGTTACTAAGTGCATATTATCTAAGTTTTATGAAGGATCAAATTATTCCATCCAATTTTGAATTCTTACCTTAATTGAAGAGAAGATCTAGCATATAGACTAAGTTTAAGGAAGAATAACTTTTGGTGAACTTATGACCTTAGATCACTTATATTTTTGCAAAAATATTTAGAAAACTTGTCTCTCTTTCAAAATGCATTTTCAAAATACTATTGTCTTCTTTCTTTATGGATTTTGTGGGTACAATCCGCTGAAAACCTCAGGAGACAAAACTCCTTCTTTAGGGAAAACTTAGAGGTTTAACGGCTTGTTGCACGTGCTCAGTGCAATCGCGTCACCTGCGAAAGTGGTGTAATAACATTCTTAGTTTAGTTTTTCTTTTTTTCGTCTCGGGACGAGCAAAAAATAAGTGTAGGGGTGTGATTAGTATACAATTTTGCATCATTACATCACATTTTCTACTGAATTATGATTAAAATAATGTTTCTCACCCGTATTTTTGTCTCTTTTGCAGATAATCAAGACTAGAAGGGTAAAAGGGTAATAAGTACCTAATTTAACCCAATTTCGGGTAATTAAATCTCATTTCTTGGAGGCCAAGCAAGAGAGCTTGTAGAAGATGCATTGGATCCAGAAATTCTTAGCGAATCTGATGAAAATTCAGATCCAAATACCCAAATCTGAGACCATACAGAAGCTTCTCAAGACGAGACAAACCTATGGATCAATATTAGGGACCTAAGTCCCTGGTATGGCTGTGGAAACGTGGCTATGGCCATATTTCCGCGGCCATCTTGGCAAGCCACGTGCCTTGTCTCGTCTTCTGGAACCTCCTATTGCCTATAAATACCTCAGCATAGACTTGAAACGCAAGCAAATCAGCAAATAGGCTAAGTTTTCTCTCTTCTAGTTGTAGAGTAGTATTTTCTTTTTCTTTTATTTTACATTTTCATTTCGATTTTAGATCTTATAGTAAGACTGAGTTGATTCAGAGAGAGATAGAGAGATATTGATGTAATGGATGATGACAATCTATGTAAAAGTGTCTCTTTTTTTCTCCATTCTAATCTTCTCCATCTTCTACATGATGTTTTACTAGTTTTCTTCTCATGGCAATCTAACTACTAACCACTAACTAGCTAACCACTTACTTGATAATCCACATGAATTTAATAGCATCTACAAGGCCTTACTCTTGTAAGAGCCATTGATGGCTTATGATGATGAATTCTAACATTCTAACATTCTAACATCTAACCACTAACAAGCTACTTGCAATGTCTTTTTTATTTCATAGTCACCTCTAATGGTTTTGATGATCTAATAGAAACTTGCAACTTTTTGTGTGAAATGGATGTGTTTGGATGTTAATGAACAATCTTATGTGTCATGCTTTGTATCGTCTCTTGAAGTCAAGGATTAATGATTGCAAGGATTCATGTGAGGCAACTATCACTAAGAGGTTAGCATGGTTAGTGCAGCATTTAGTAGTTAGTAGCCAAGAGTTTTCTTTCATCGTTTTTCTTCTCTTTTTAGTTTGTTTTTGAAAATCAATTTCAAAATCTTTTCATCATTTTTCTATTGTAATTTTCATCACTTCTTAGTTCACCTTTGTTTCATTTTCTTCACTAGTAGTTCATCTTCTTTCCATTTTATTTTCCAACTCAGTTGTCACTTTACCTTTATTTATTGTTTTGTTTTACATATTTCACTACCACTTCTCATTTGCTTTCTCTTCGTCGTTTTCATCGCCTTCTCTACCTATCTCTTCTGGATTTTTTCTTTTTTCTCATTCTTTAACAAAGAAGAACTTGTAAACATACGACGTGAACATGAACTATTAATGCTTCTATCGCCTCCCGTCCTTATGGATTTGACCCGTTGAGCTAATGCTATAAGGGAAGTATCGAGGAAACATTAGCACACACGCTTTTTCATTGATTTTATAAAATACATGTTTTTAAGTACTGGTTTTCCTTGATCACACGACAAGATGGTGATCCATTCCAGAAACGACTTCATCTTGTACCGGATCTTCCCCTCCAGCTTGAAGGGTAGCATCTGATTGGTTCTACTCCATTCTGCCACGCTCAATTTATAGCTTCCAGGATCTCACCAAATTTTTCTTCCCTCAATACTCCACCCGCCAGGAGTTCAAGAAGAATAACTATCACATCCTCTCCGACAAGATGTGGTCCTCCAATAATCTAAAGTTTTATATTAGTTACTTTCAGAATCAGCTAGTCAAAGTCCACAACTGTAGCAAAGACGCACCCACTATCACATTCCTCAGTAGGCTACGGGTCACCCCACTCGTTGTACAAATATATGGTGAAGTACAATGTTACTTGTTGCAGTGAGGTCATGTATAGAGCCCAACCGTATATATTGTTGGAGGAAGCTATGAAAAAACTCTGCCAACCTATTTTTCAACCGCGGTGATGACGGAGTAAAATTGAAGCCGCAACGCGAAGAACATTGATAACCAGGGTCATGGGCAGGGTGTTTTCAAGAAGCGACTATTCCCACACTCTCAGCAGAGCCCACTCTGAGTCTACCGAGTGGATGATAGCTTCACCTTATTGAAGCTCCCAATCCAGGACAACTTCAAAGTCATCAAGGGTCAACCATGGGAGAAGCGTCTGAAAGCAAAGCCACACGACCCTGCTCGTCCCAGAGTGAAGGATCATTGCTCCTTTCATGGCAGCAAGAGACATCGAACTTCTCAATGCCGGACTCTCTGTAAGTACCTTAAATACCTTGTCTAGCAGGACAATTTCCGAGAGTACATTCTCACACCCGAAGCCTCCTCTGAGACAGGAAGATTGCAGGAGATCCCATCTCCGAATCGACCAAAACACATAATCACTCAGTACAGGGTGGTTGACTAAAACCTGTTTGGTCGGAAAAGTGGTGCGAAGTAAAGTTTCTTTGAGTGGCTGAAAAGTAACAACGAAACAATCCCGATTACAAAAGCGGGGAGAAGGTATGATTCTCCCATTTATTTAAGGTTGGGTTCTTCGTGTGGCGATGAAGAGTGATTCTTGTTCTCCGTTGATCGGTCGACTATCCAGCTTCTCTTCAGGATGCTCTAGAAGATCAATCAAGAAAGAACTCTATTTTTAACGCACTAAGTGTTTAGACTCCACTGATTACTCCTTTTCTCCTTCTCTCCAAAAAGCAAGAAGCTTTTAGCTTGAGAATTCTCGGCTCTCAATTTCAGAAAGGCCTCTTCTCCCTTAAAAGCCTCTCCTATTTCATAGCTCCTCAGGCTATTTATAGGGAGTCATGGGGATATTATTATCCCCTAAAATCCCTCCATAATAGGGATTAACTTTTACATTATGTGGGGAGTTAATTGACCCAATAATAGGGGTCAGTTACAACAGAAACACGGGTCTTACGCTGGAGCGGACCTCATGTTGCTTGTTGTAGATGCGGGCGTCTCAGTTAGAACGTGGAGTTACTTAGACCGCGTTTGAAGTAAGACACAGGGTTTCTCAGAGCCGCGTTTGAAGTGAGACGCAGGATTTCTCAAACCCACGTCTGATGTGGAGCGTCGGGTTTCTCAAACCTACGCTTGAAATGGGATGCGGGGTGCTTAAGACCTTGTGGGAGATGCGGAGTTCCTCAGACTCACTTGTGGACGGGGCGTAGAGTTACTTGACTCGCATTGGAGTTGAGACGCGGGGTTTTTCAGACCCGCGTTAGATGCAGAGTTACTCAGACTGGCATTGAACTCAGTTACTCAGGCCCGCGTCTGAAGTCTCTGTGCTTCTATTAGACACGAGGTTCACTTTTTAGTTTGAAATGCGACCTTTGTATTGAAGTGAGGTTCGCGTCTGATGACTTGTTCTTAATGATTTTTGGACAGCTTACAGAACCCCCCAAAGTTTTTGAAGCTCAGCAGTTGACTGGGATGAATTTCGAAATACTTTAGACTTTACTAATTTTGGGCTCTCATGATTGTACTGACAACCTTTTGAGATGCTTTGAGCTTGATCTTGTCTGGATTGTGGTCTTTGTGAGTTACTATTGAACTGCTTGAAGTCTCCAGAAAAGATCATCACAAGTGACTTAGAAACTCAGTCTAGCACTTGTTATGAGCTCTGGTTTGTTTGTGGTGTAGTATTGAATAGTTGGAGCTATCAGTTACTTCTATCAGTGTACTATTGAACTGATTGCAGAAGCAGAGACATACTCTTTATATGTGAGAGAACGCTGCCCTCATGGACGCGGTTGTCATGCTGATCAAGTGAAGACGCACATTTCAACACGATTCTCAATTGTTGTAAACGCGGCTCCCAATTGATATAGAGACGCACCCTCAATTACCATAGAGATGCGACCCTTGATCGCTATTGAGACGCGGCTCTTGAAACACGAAGATCGCGTTAGATGCTTCCAGGCGCGTAAGCAGGCGCCGCGTAGGACGCGTGTCTAGTTCGAATTGAGCTCGAAATACACGCCGCATATCTCGGCCACTGAAAGGCCTATAAAGACCCGGATCTTTCAACGATCAATTCACTTTGACAGTTCATTATCTTCAATCAGACTCGCGTCTAAAGCTCTTAAGCTTTCTCAAAATTCATAAAGCTGTGAGCTTTTTTCAATTTTTTTGAAGATTTCACCATTGTAATGGCTCCAAAACCCAGGCAAACGGATGTTTCTTCGAGCATCGCCGCTGCGCCGACCGCCGTGGGTGGTTCTTCTTCTCAGGAAGCCCCCATTTTGATAAGTAGAATAGCTTTCGTCATTGAGAACACGAAGAGGCTCTGTCTTCTTAAATTTTTTTGAAGTTCCAAAAACTCATGTTGAAGTTGTTTAGCCGACGCAGATTTCACAGGTCTGCGTTATATTTGTGAATGCGGTTCTTACGTTGATGAGCAGAACACGGATCTGGTTGGGGACTCAAGGGTCGCTGAGAGTTTTCGGGCGCGAATGTCTTTAAACTCAAATAACGTGTTAGACACGTGTCTTACTCAGACTGGATTTGAAACTCGCATCACGAATTAAGACCATTAAGGGGCTTTTAAGAAAGGCTTTGAGGTTGAGGCAGCGCGCTAAAGGGAGCTCCAGCGCTTTAGGGAACAAATACAATCTCTACTGAGCAAGAGTGATTTTGTTCCTTCTTTTTTTTTTAACACTCCATCTTGTTTAAATAAGAGAGTATATGTATCACTTTTAATTTTGATATAAATAAAAGTGATAATTTTGTCTTCGTACCGTCTTAACTTTTTTTGTGTTTTGAAATTTAGACAAACGAAAGTGATTTACTTTGATTACTAGAGGTGACAATTAACATAGAAATTTAAAGTTTTTGAAAATTCCGTCAAGGAATTTGAACAAATTACTATCAGAGGTGTGATGTTAACTTGACACAAGTTGAACTCGTGACATGAACGGATTTTGTGGACTTTTATCTTATTGATGAGATTAACAAGTAGAGTTAAATCAATGAGAATTAATAGAAATTTTTACCGTTAGAGGTGTAATCTTAACATGATAGGTTAGGATTTGCAATTAAAAACAAATTGAATTGTCAGAGATGCGATATTAACTTGACAAAGAGGTGAATGCTAGAGGTGTGATATTAACTTAGCATTTGGGGATCTTGTTTTCATTGAAAAAACTGAGAAAATTACTGTCATAGGTTTAATATTTACTTGTACTATTGTACCCCTTTCGGTATCACGACACCTGACTTGTTACTTGCATGGTTCCTGTACCACATCACATGGCACTCATGTTACCCATACACGGATGAACGGTAGGTGGAGTTAAGTGCCACACGGAACAAAGTGCCACGCCACACACGTAGTGAGGGCCACCCCTTATCATCTGCGGGGCCACCTCTTGGTTCCACCATCTCGTCCTTAGTGCACTAGTCATCCAGGCCCAGCTCATGGAAGCCATACATAGCAAAGTTTCGCACCACATACGTGGTGGGGGCCACTGCTTAGTATCCGTGGAGGGGCACCTCTAGGTTTCACCATCGCGTCCTAAGTGCACCTGTCATTAAGACCCAGTATATGACACATTACCCGGTACATAATACAGCTTAAACAACTCAGTTAGCAATGCTATTATCAGGAGCAAGTGTTATTTGTTCACTCTTTCGTTCGGATATTGGTATCCATATGTCATGATTCGGATGAGTTCTGCTGAAAAATGGACTCCAATACGAGCTGCCAGTGGTATGGGACACTGAAAGGGAATGATTAAAATAACAGGTGATACTGATTATTATTATTATTGTATAATTAAAGTACATTGCTTGCAACTTACATGATATTATTTCTATGCTACTGTAATTAAATTCATGATATTCTTATTTATTGGATTGTACTTGCATGATTGAGTCACGGCACTTTGATCCAGCACACGTGTGCATATTTGTGCATGCCACTTGGCTTCATTTTGCATACTCATTGGATTATTTTCTGACACCCTCTAGACCTGCATGTCTAGATTTCAGACTTGGACTGAAGTGGACTCTTCCGCGGAAGATCAGACTTTTCTTGTGGAGCAAGTAAATCCACAGTAGATCTTCCCCACCCAGCCTTATCTTGTCCAGCTCGCGAGCTTTTTTTTTTATACCTCGTGAGCATATTTTGTATTTCATACTTTGTAAATCATACTTTTGCGCCTCCTGGTGATATAATATTGATGTAATATTGGATCACGCTATGTTATATTTGTATATTTATTCTATTCTGTTAGAATGTATAATACCACTATGCTTTCACACTCTGATTCTTGTATGTACTAGTGCTTAGCATACATATGTGAGGGTATTTTTATACTGCGTATGCACGTTACAGTAGTGTCTCCGTACTCACCGAGGCGGGGCATTACAGTGACGGTGTCAATTATGGTGGTGTCAACTATCATAGTCTTTTAAGTTCACTTTTACATAATCCGATCAACAAGGGTTCCAGTGATCTAACCGGCGATGACCCAACTGATGCTACTCCCTCGGAGATGGATGATTTTCGTAAGAAAGTTAAAAAATTACATACTTCATTATACTCAGACTGTAAGAACTATTCCAAACTATCATTCATAATAGAGTTATACCTCATCAAATCAAGGGGTAAGATGATTAACGTCACATTGGAGAGACGGTACATTTACTGAAGAATGTATTCCCTCACATAAACGTACTGTACTCGTTCTACGAGACTAGAAAACTTATTGGAGCTTTGGGTGTGATTACAAGAAGATTGTGCATGTCAAAATGATTGTATGTTGTTATGGAAGTAAGATGAAAACTTAGATTCTTACAAGATGTGCAATGCGCTTAGATGAAAATCTAGCAAGGCTTCTTCGTTGGAAAAATGAAGAAAAAAATATCTGAAAATGTACTAAGGCATTTCCCATTCATGTCAAGGCTCCAAATACTCTATACGATGTAGAATACCGCAAAGGAAATAGGTGGCATACGGAGGAGCGTCATGACGATGAGATCCTAGGGCATCCTTCCGATTCAAATGTATGAAAAGATTTCGACAAGAAGCGTGTGGAGTACTTTCTGGAGTCGCGTAATGTCATGCTAGCATTGGTACTGATGGGTTCAATCAATTTGGAAACATGAATATCATTTATAGTATATGACCCGATGGGTTCAATCCATTTTTTACCTGTGTTCTTCATGGTGATGATTCACCTGACAGTTCAATTAGCTCAAGAGGCGAGGGTTGGTGGATGTGTGCACCTCGATATGTATCCTGTGGAAAGGTGTGTGCGTTTGACATATTTGTTTGCATTAATTGACCACTTTAATTAATTTCACTCGTATATATTTAACATGTCATGGATTCTCTCTTAACTTTAGGTACTTGGGTTATTTAAAATCCTATATGAAACAAGAGTTGGCCAGAGGGTTTAACAGCTGAATGCTACATCACGGAGAAATATCTATGCTACTGCTCGCGGTATATGAAAAGTAATGCAGAGTCTAACAAACCATGATGTCAAAAAAGAAAGACCCAGACTTTTCATTTTCTCAATTCCTAGTGAAAACAATGCCTCCCAACCTCAGTACAAGACACTTAGTATACCGAAAAGCATAACGCACATAATCATTGCTTGTTTAATTGTATCGAAGTTACCCTTTACATAAGTATCTTACACTATACAAATTTAAGTCTTCGTAAATTTAAGTATAAGGGCAAATTTGTAGAGACGCTCTTTCTGTGTGCAATGGCATATTTGTAAGTATAAATTTATCTTCATTTGCTTTTATAGTAAATTTACTTTTAAAGTTAATTTAATTTTTAAGTTTCGTGCATTTGTAGTAGAGAGGCTCCCGAGAGGAAGCTGAACGCAAAGGACATGTACAACAAGGAATTCCTGAAGATGGATGTACTAGACATTAATGAGAGCAAGTTTCTCACTCTTCGCATCTGGGGCAAGCTAGTCAATAACTAAGCCATGTCTGTGGGTGTAAGTATTAAAATTTTGTTTATACCACCTTACATATTACGAAAATGATATAAATCTAATTATACTTTTAATGCCTTTGATAATTTTCAGGTGCAGCTTGAGAGGCTTTACGATGCGGCGATAGCAGATGGTAGGGATGAGAGCACCACCAGCATACAAGCGACTCTCGAAACATTTGATATGATGTGACGAGGTTCAACCTGCACGTAGATGTTTCCAGACCGCTAGGAGGGATGCCTACACCGTCTTGCTTGAGTAGCAGGTCCAAACTATAAGACAGGAATCGGAGGCCATGAGCAGGGAGGCCGATCGTTAGAGGATCGTCAGTTTGAAAGCGAGTCAGAGAGAGATGCAACATCACATGACCCAATTTATAGTGAGTCAATGAAGGGCCCAAGAATCTAGCAGTGGGGGCGACGACGATGCCTAGGTGAGTTTGAGATAGAGTTTAATTATTATCTTTGTATGTATAATTGGGATTTATATGTGTACTTAGGATTTGTTTCATTGTTGTTTGATGTTGTTGGAGTTAATTTGTATGAGGATTTGTTTGGTGGTTGTTAGTATTGTTTTTGATGTTGTTTAAGTTTAATATTTTTATATCATAATATATTATGTTTGTATGCAATATATTTATTATGTATGATACATACATCTATTAGTTGATATGTGTTCAAAAAGAAAAATCCTATAATTGCGTCGAATTTAATATTCGACGCAATTACATTATAATTTACATCGAATTTACAAGTTTCGACTCAATTACAGGACTTTCAGTATAATTTCAATATTTTTAAATCAAAAATTTTCGCATTTCGCATATTTTTGAAAGCACACAACAAAAATGTGTCGAGTTTACCCAATTCAACGCAATTATAGGACTTTAATAAAGTGTCAATATTTTTAAACCAAAAAATTTTGCATTCCGTATAGTTCTGAAAGCACACGATATAATTGCGTCGAATATTTGACACAAATATATATATATATATATATATATACAAATTTTGATACAGATTCAAATTTGAATTTTCTTTAAATTATTTTTGGGAATCTGTTTGTGTCGAAAACTGACGCAACGGTCGAATAATTGCGTCAAATTTTCGACGCAAATATTTTTTCAAATTTTTTTAAGCTTAAATTTGAAATATTTATTACGTCAAATTTCCAACGCAAAATTTAATATTGCGTCGAATTTCCGACGCCAGCCATTGCGGCGAGTGTTTTAGCGATGAATTTTCGACGCACAACCATTGCGACGAGGGTTTTTGGGCGACACATTTTGACACAAATTTGCGATGCAAATGTTAAATTTTTAACGTAAATAGTCTATATTCAACGTAAATTTTTGACGCAATTTGACTGACTTTCTAGTAGTGTTAAAAGCATCATTCCTGTATTATTTGCCCCTATGTACACAAATCTAATCAAGAATAAATAGAGCTTCTCATCCAACGAGAAGGGGGCTCTAGACTTTTGACCTTTCCTTTATTTCAAGTTAAGCCCAGCATTGAAAGAGTGTTTATTATTATTATTATTATTATTATTATTAGAGCAAATTGTCAAACACCCCCTTACTATAATGGTTTTATAGAAAACACAATTGTAATCAGTAGAAAATCTCTTGTACTATAAATTTTTATTATTATGCAAATATAAAAAAAATTTCTTCGGTTCAACCTTCCATAGTATTGTGCTTCAGAAATATTTTACCATTTTCATGAACCATATCTCCATGGATCTAATTCTTTTTCCGTAAAGAACATAAAAAGAGAAGGAAGAAAGAAGAGTGCTTTCTTGAATCTCGCCACATGACTAGTGATCGAGCAGCAAAAAATGATCACTCCACCTTATTTCCTGATCAAATTTATATGACACTTATTTCTTCTCTCAGTTTTTACTACAGTTATAATCATACATTTTTTTTGTATCATGCTGAATTCTTTAGTTTCTAAAACTTCTCTCATGTTTCGTCAGTCCAATGGTGTTTTGAAAGAGAAAAGGAAGTAATAAAGTAATTCAATTGAACCCCGATGAGACTCGGCCTGTTTGGTTGTAATAAATGACCGCAAATCATGAGTCGTAAGTGGTAAACTCTTTTTACATGCAAGTAAGTTATATGCAAGCAAGTTCTACGGTGTTTGATTAATAATGTAAAATTGTAAGAGGAAAAACGTATTGTGTTTTACGGTGTTTGGTTGTCGTAATGTGTAAGTAGTAAGTGAAAAATTGACCTCAAAACTAACTATTTGGTGATTTAAAAATATTAAAAAATGACAATAAATACTAAAAATACTAAATATTAAAAATATTAAATAATTAAAAATTAAATGAAATATATTAAAAATATAATATATTAAATGTTAAAAAATAGTGAATATTAAATATTAAATAATTAAAAATTTAATTCAATAATCAAAACTTAGTAAATTTATATTAAATATTATTAATCTACAAATAAAGTAATAACTAAAATTAAGTGGAATACAGTATATTAATTTAGTAATAAAAATTTTAATATTAAATATTATTAAATTATTAAAAAGATTTAATTTAATAAATATATTTAATCTAATAATTAAAAATTCTCTTAATTTATAAAATTAAATTAATAAAAAAATTTAATTTAATTACAATTTACTGTTTATATGCAGATTTGCATGACCACAAAATTAACTGTCTGTGCTATAAGTGGAATGTAAGTGAGGCTTATATGATTACAAAATTAATTGTTTATGTTGTAAATGGATTGTAAGTGAGATGCAAGCGTATTTTATGATTTACGGTCAAACAAATACCGTTAGTCGTAAGTCATAATTATCACTTGTGATTTATGGATTTTTACAGTGAAACAAACACACTCAGACCTTTTGCTCACTCGTCAAAACCATAAAAAACGCAAAAAAGGGGCCAAAAAAACGGTTGAGTTGGAACGTCTACTTGAGTAGTGTTTAAAAGTAAAACCAAAAACTAAAAAACTGTTAACTAAAAAACTAAAGAACCACCTTATATTTTCCCCTTCTGCAAGAACTTACCGTTGCGTGACGTCTACTCCCGAAAATACAATTCAACTGAGAGATTCCGGCCGCTAGCTCTTTTTGAACAAACGTGTTTTGAACGTTGACTACAGGCACTAGAGTGGCAATGGTACGATCGTGATTAAACGCCACAGAATCCCATCGCCGTCCATTTGCAAAAAGCCTGAATGCGTCTCACACTCTGTGCTCCCCTGCTCCCTTTGCCGATATATATTCTCCCAACCCCCTCTTTATTAGTAACAAAAGTATTTCAGCAATCCATGATCCATCGCGCGATGGCTCCCGTTGATTCATTACGAGACGAGTTTAATCCGTCTTGTAACAAACCTAACAAGACAAGTCAGAAATCCGGTGACCTGATTCTTTTTCCGAATTCATCGAGACTGGTTCAACCCGTCTTGCCTTTGAGGGTTCAAAAAAAAATTAAAAAAAATAAGATAAGAGTCTCTTCTAATTATTCTTTCTAACACTTATACTTTAATATAGGGCTTAAAAACAAATATATACACACACACAAAATATGGGGTCGGGAAAATTTTCGCTTGAATTACGGGACAAATCCGACCCGTCCCGTTTAAACGAGAGGGGTTGATTCGTCTGACCTGCTCCATCACAGAGTGAATACGAGTTTATACCTGTATTCGCTAGGTGCGACTCAGATTCAGACGAATCGCACAGAATGAGACGGGACAAGTCGACGCAGGTCGTCGACCCGCGCTCATAGCCATCCCTAATCCATCCCTTCCTCCTCAACTCAAATTTTCACTTTTCACCACATTCAACAAATTGCAATTTTCATACCTAGAGACACGTCAGCAGATGGAGACAAGTTTCATCCCTTTGGGTTTTTTTTTTTCCCCTCTCTTTATTAACTCCTCTTGTTAATAAGAGCAGCGGACAGGATGATAGAGCCACAAAAACTGAGCCTCACCTCACCTCTTCGTTCTTCTCTCTCATCTCATGGAACCGTCTCCTCTGCTCAAACACAGCGTAGCGCCCGGCGCCCCTGCTAACGTGCGTCCCACCTCCATCGCCTCCATCCTCCGCCCTTCGCCAGAGGACGACGACGGTGAGGGTCCA
This sequence comes from Agave tequilana, assembly GCA_038442645.1. Classification (NCBI taxonomy): domain Eukaryota; kingdom Viridiplantae; phylum Streptophyta; class Magnoliopsida; order Asparagales; family Asparagaceae; genus Agave; species Agave tequilana. The sequence goes on from JAVJIF010012416.1 coordinate 19,082, forward strand.
TACTTTGACCTCGAGTTCTCGATCCCACGCGACGAGGACGAGGACGAGGACGAAGACGACGACTCCGCGTCTGAATCGGACGAGGATGACGTAATCAGCGAGAGCCTCCGACCCGACGATCCAGCGACGATCTCTTCTTTAAGGGCCACTTGTCGCTGCTCTTCACTCCGAGCTCGAAGCCCCAGCTCCCGTCGGCGCTCCTCAAATCCGCCACCAAGTTACGCGTCTTCATGCTTCGATTCAAGAAACCGCCCAAATCCACTCAACTCGAAGCCCCCGAATCTTCGCCGAAGAAACAGAAGCAGAACAGCAACAAGAAGTTGGTGAAATTTAAGGTGGAGGAGGTCCCTATCGTCTCGCTCTTCTCTCGAGACAGCAGCCCTTCTAGAAGCTCCAACAACAGCAGCGCTCGATCCGCAAAGCTCTACGCCGAGGAAGCGATGATGCAGTCGCCGGCATCGACCTCCGATGAGAAAAAGAACCCGAAGGATGTGATCCACAAGTACCTCAACAAGATCAAACCTCTCTATGTTCGGGCGTCGAAGCGGTACAGCGATATGCTTCGGTTCTCCGGTCAGCTTACCGCCGGGGATCCCGAGAAGAGCTCGCATTCTGGGGGTTTGAGGATCGTTTCGAAGAAACTGAGAAAGAGCAGATCGGCGTCGGCGGCGGTGGCGGCTGTCGGGTCACCGCCTGGGCGGCGGGATGACTCGCTGGTTGAGCAGGAGGATGGGATCCAGAGCGCGATTCTGCACTGCAAGCGGTCGTTTAACGCGGGTAAGGTTACCGGATCCGGATGGGATCTCCGGGTGCCTGTAATTATAGTTAAGCTAATTAATGTAACATTTTTTTTAAAAAAATGAATAATCCGTTGTATATCTTTTTGTGTAGGTTCTGATTGGGATTGGCTCGGTCGAGAAGCGATCCAGGCGCTGAGAGATGCGATTAATCGAGAAAAAGAAGAAAAAAAAATGTTGCAAAAATTCTGTTTGCAGAAGTAGAAAGAAGTACTCTCTCTCTCTCTCTCTCTCTCTCTTTTTTATTATGAGACTTGTAATTAAACCATCACCATCATTTGCAAAGTTGTGCTTCCTCTCTCTTTCAAATCAAATCTTAATCTAAGTGTTAATTAATTAATAAGCTAATAGCTTGCGAGTCCCAATCCAACAGTGATGGTGGCCAACTTCGGGTTATAAAGTTTCAAAGAGAGAGACAAGGATTCTAAACGCATCGGGAACGCTGCTCCGCTTTTGATTATTTAATTGAAACGTAGTCATGATTTCATAAACTGTGTAACATCTGCTGCCGTCTCTGGTCTCAATACTTTGTCGTGCCTTTTCTTAAATTTTGGGGCAGGTGCACGAAATCCACTCACTTTTCGGGCCTGGGGTTGTCGAGAGAGCAAGCAGAGACGAAGACCAAAACAGTAAAAGCTTTGACAAAGGAACGAAAAAGCTCTCCCATTTCTCTTTTCCCCGTCTCTCTCTCTCTCTCTCTCTTTCTTTCTTGATTTCTCCTGTCTCACAGTCACACACACACACACACACACACAGAGAGAGAGAGAGAGAGAGAGAGAGAGAGTATGTCTGCTGGTGGTTGTGGACTTGCATGCTCGCTTTTGTGTTGGTTTCCGTCGCGGTTGCTGTTCTGCTCTCAGATTCAGATTGATATCGTGGTCAGGCTCAGCAAATCCAATGCCTGCTTTCTTTTCTTTTATAAAGGGGTTTCTTAATTGAGTGTGGAGCCTGCTTTGCTCGAAGATTACAGTGGGTTGGTTGGTTGCTGTTGTGTATTGATGATGATGATGATGTTAGCGTTAGGGGTTGCAAAACAGAAGTGACTGCAAACTTTTGGTTTGGTTTGCTCTCGGTTTGATTCGTTCTTTTGGTTCTTTTGGGGTGCTGGAACTGGGGTGTTTGAAAATTGGAGATGATAATTTAGGGGCTCCTTTACTTTTGAAAAACAAAGAAAGGAAATCAGATGGTCTTTGGTTTGTTAGATTTTAAAGTTTTCGGTTCAAAATGTTTCAAAATCTGAAAATATATCGTTTAGCTCAAACGTTGAAAGTGGAGGTTGAGTTTTTTCTCTAGCTTTTACCGCGAACAAGTATGCTGAAAGGGGAAAAAAAAGTGTGGGATTTCACAGTGTCTGGATGTAAGGAATCCGAGTGAAGTGAGGAAGTGGGGAAGTATAATTGCTCATTTCCCTATCTATCCAAACACCGGAAAAGGAAAATAAGAAAACCCCCTTTTCCTTTTTTCATCTCTCTTTTACACAACCATTTTCTTACTTCCAGAGTGCTACAGTTAATTTTGTGGTCATGTAAATCTCATTTATAATAAGTTATAGCATAAAATAGTTAATTTTTTGGTCATGTAAATCTCACTTGCATTCTAATTACAATCTATTTTTTATTTTTCTTAATTAATTTTTATTTTAATATTATTTTGCGGTCAACTTTGTGGTCAACTTTTCCATTTCCACTTTCATTACCATCCAAACACCGGAAACGACAAAAACATTTTCCAAACCACACTTTCCAACAACCATCCAAACACCAGAAAACTTACTACTCATTTCCCTTTTTCTTAAAGGAAATAAATCTTACTTCCTACTTCCTCACTTCACACCAATTCCTAAATCCAAACAGACCTAAGAGAAAAAAAAAAAGATTTTTTTATTGGGCTGTTTGGATTCAAGGAAGCGGAGGGAAGTGAGAAAGCGTCATTTCTCACTTTTACTGTTCATTCAGACACCGGAAAGAAAAAAAAGAGAACAATTTTTTTCCTCTTTTTTTACACAACCATTTCTTTATTTTCAGGGTGTTATAGTTAATTTTGTGATTATATAAATCTTATTTGTAATAAGTTGTGACAAAAAAATAGTTAATTTTGTTATTATATAAATCTCACTTCATTCTAATTACAGTCTCATTTTTATTTAAATTAATTTTTATTTTAATATTATTTTACGATCAACTTTGTGGTCAACTTTTTCATTTTCACTTTCACATTACTATTCAAATACCAAGAAACATAATATATTTTTTCACTTTTACTTCCCAACTACCAACCAAAAACTGAAAAATATACACGCAAATTCTCATTTTTCAAAAAGGAAAAAAAAACCTCCTCCTCACTTTCTCACTTCCGCTCACTTTCTTGAATCCAAACCGCCCTTGACTTTCAGGTCAAACAAATAGCCTCTAAAAGTCTTATCTTGATTATCAAATGCTTGTTGTGATATGTCAATTCTTATGTGGTCGATCAGTAAGTTGTTGGGTTTGCTCATTAATGGGTGCCGGTTGGAATTTTATGAGGAGCAATATTTTTTTCACAGGGCTATGCTCTGAAATCAAAAGGATAAGACTGTGATGTGCAGAAAATTACTCTGAGAATGAGTACAGACCCTCTGAGATATTCATGTATTATTAAAAAAAAATGCTTGCTGTGAGGGGGCATGGGATAGAAAGCAGACTGTTTGCTGGAACTGAGGGCCCACTTGCCGTGAGAAAAAGATTTGGATTATTTTTTTGATGCTGGACATAGGTTTCTTTTTTGAAATATTGCCAATGAGACCGGATCTGCAAACAAATTCTTGTTATTTCTTGAAATTTTTTTGGAGTGGCTCGGAATAGAAAATTCAAAGTGACTTCTCCTCGAGCGTTTCAAACGTTTGCTTCACTCGGAGAGCAAATGGAAGACGCTGGGTGGACTATTCGTTCATTCAAATGATGCGAGAAAGAAAAATTCAAATAATTTACATGCATAAATAAAGATTCCCATTTGCTGCACTGTTTGTGGAAATCATTTCCAGCTGATTTAACTAGACCTGCAAATCCTGCAACCAGAGATCGGGTAGGGGGTAATTATTAGGGTTTCTCCCATCGAGAACTTGGTGATATCTTTTCACAGAGGGAGATACTTGAAAGCCTGAAGTGATGGTGAGTGTGATGCTACTTATGATTCTGAAATAAAGCTTCAAGCAGAGCACTCTTATTATTATATATATCCAAATTTTCCATTAAAAATCCTTATTATGGTGACCCACTCTAGGGATGGCTAACGGGGCGAATCGTCCCGTTAGCTAACGACTCCGTTACGAGGTGGGTTACCTGTCCGTAACGAATCCAAACGAGACGAATTAAATAATCGGGGTAACCCGATTCGTTACCGAATTCGCCGATACGGGTTAGACCAGTTTCAAATTTTATTATTATTTTATTTTTAAAAATTTCAAATTTACCGCAATAGGCAATTTTTTGAGTTGTTGAGGGCTAAAAAAAATAAAAAAAAAAAATAGGGGTCTGAAATTAATTTTTTCGTCTCACATATAATAATATAGGACTTTAAAAAATAAAAAGAAAGAGGAGGGATCGGGAAAAAATTTTCCCGACCCGATCGCCCCGTGATTCATCACAGGACGAATCTGACTCGTCCCGTTTAAACGGAACGGGTCAATTCGGGTTGACCCGTCCCGAGCAGGTCCAAATTTGACCCGCAACCCGCCCTGTGCGACTCAAACGGGTCGCACAGGACGGGGCGGGGCTGGTTGAAGCGGTTCGACCCGCCCCATTAGCCATCTCTAACCCACTCGAAGACGGAGAAGACCCATGATTGGAGGTTTGAAGAAGAAGAAGAAGAAGAAGAGAGCTCTATGATCTGGATTCTTTCAAAGTTAGACGGTGGGTCTAAATTTTTTAGTGCTGGGGACTAGTTATGGGCCATTAATTTTGAAATTTGAAATTTGAGGAGTGCTGCGTGAGTCAATTGTTCATGTGGTCCACAGCCCACCACTGCCTATTTGAACTCAAACTCCATGCACCGAGTGTGATTGATGGGGGCTGATACAATCAATTCTTGCATTGATTGTAGATGCTACAGCAGTCACGGCGGATACAGAAGATTAGTCTGAAAGGCTTGTTCATCAGTTAAGAGCGGAGCGTCTCTGAGATATCTTGAAATTTACTTAAAAATCAAAAGAGTCACGGAGTCACGTAGGAGGAGAAAGTGGGCTCGGGTTGGGTTCGGATCCGGTGATACAAGATTTCCTGTGGATCCATTGTAAATTTGCCGGGGTGTACTAGGGAATCCAAACCCATATAGGATTTAACTCAACAAGTCTTAGGGTTTAGATGTAGAGATCTTGATTGCCCTTTTTCCCCCAGGGGGTAGGATTATCTAAAGGGAAAAAAAATACAAAACTAAATTGAAAATACGTAAAGTCAACCAAAGAGAAGCAATTTATTAATCAGTCCTCTTCACTTTAGAGAGTCAATTCTCCTTCTTTTCCTTTTTGCACTCTCTTTTTATTTTTAATTTTTCCGCAGATGAATAAATCTTTGTGAGGAAAGATGTTACTGTATTTTCCCTTCTATTTGATTTGCTTCGAATCAGGAAATCTGCTCACACTTTTAGTTTTATTTCATTTTGGGATAAAATATAGAGTTTGTTTTATATATGATTAAATTTATATTTCAACTATTTAACAAATTGAAACATGTTTAAATTCTATAAAACCCAAGTAAGTTTGTGCATTTAAGAAGGAGTTCTCACCATATGTTTATTAATTAATTTATTTATAAAAGAACACTAGATTAACATAAATATAGGAGAGAAGCAATAATTCTTTTGAGTTTCTCCCACAAAGGACTGTGTGAGATAGGATGGGGCGAAAAACATGAAATGCATTTAAAAATCTTTTGATAGCAGGTTAAAGCTCAATGATTTTTTCTAATATTTTGGACATTGTTTATGGTAATATTTTGTTGTTTTATAAATTTAGGGTCTTTTTTGAAAAAAATCATGAAAGTTTATGGCAACATTTTGTTAGTCAAATTGATTATTTTTGTGGGCCATATAAATAATGTAGTCTAACGTGGGGATGTAACTGAAAATTTCCACAAATCTGTATTCTCGTTTCAGGATAATTCTTATGTGTTTAACTGTTTGAAGCCCAAAACCTCAAACGGGTTTAGGCCTGTACTGGGCTGGGCTTAGTTTATGACATATATCTTACTTGGCTAAACCCAATAATAATTTACAATGCTTTCAAGAAATTTCCCCTCGGTATTGTTTTTACTATTGATCTCTAGTTTTAAGATCGATAAAAGATATGTAGCCTTAAGAAAAAAAATTAAATAGATATAAAATGTTAAATTTTATTGGCATAAAATGTCTATTTTTTTAAAAAAGTCGATAATTAAAGGCAAAAGTAGATGGTATTAACCACAAATTTCATTCACTTTACTTACTCGTATTTATCAATTTTGTAATTAAAATAATGTTATTCGAGCGTTTTTAATTAATTTTATAGAATACAGAAACCTAAATGCAATATACCAAAAACAGAATGAAAGTGCATGATTTAGTGCAATAAAAAAAAGTTTGGAGTTGTGGTCAAGCCACATTGAATCCACACTTCAAGGAGGGAAGCCCAACATTAAATGAAAGAAGGTAGGTCTCTCTAATTCAGATTGGGTAGAAGAGAATTATTTTTCAATTTAAATCAATCTATATCTTATCTGAAATGAGTTTGAAATGTTATTTTGATCTTATCAAGTTGTTATAACTATAGGATATGTGGTTAAGATCCTGACAAACAAGTTATTGTAACTATAGGAGATGCATTTAAAATTTTAACAAAGAATTGTAACAAACTCTGATTATGAACAGGGGAGGGAGGCTTGAGCTAAAGTGTCATTGGTATCCTCCAAAACCTTAGTGGAAGTTTCTTGCTGTAACAAAGGAGTTTGAAGAGCATTTGTAATAGAGTTAATTATGAAAAAAGTTTTTTTTCCCTATAATTTCTTCTCTTCTTCTCCTTCATTCTATTTTGTTTTTAGTTATTTAGCATCATGTGTAATTAACTTGATATCAAGGGTGGGATGAAACTAACTTAAATAATGCTTAAGTAACTGGTAACTCATCTCACATGTTGTACACATTGCTGTGATTTTGTTAGGTTAAACATCTAAACAATTGTTAAAGCATTCAAGATCTTTGATTCATTCAAGATCTTTGATATATTAAAATTGGGTAGTAGCGCTCTAGTTTATGTTGCACATAAGGCAACAACTAGCGAGAAACCTAATAGATGCAGCAGAGAAGTACCCAAAGATTAATAAGAACAATAAACAAGAGAGAAAGCAAACAAAACATTTAACGAGATTTGACAATTTGCCTACGTCCTTGGGCAAGGGAGAGGGATATTTTATTGATTCAACAACTAATACAATTTGTACCTTGCATACAATTCAAGAGGGCTTTGCCTCTTTTTATATAGCTAGGAATCCCCAATTGGATTCGTCTCCAATTCAGAAACATAGTTCGAATCCTGAAAGGAGAGACAGATCTGCACCCAGATACGCCTGTCGGTCGACCGGACGGTCGATCGACCCAAGCACCCGGTCGGTCGACCGTATTCAACCGAGAGTTCTTCATGTCAGTTGGTGAACCTTTATCCTGCTACAGGACCGGGAGGTCGACCGGGCTACGTTGTGCACGTTTGTGCACACCGGTCGACCAAGCGGTCGACTGGCCCTGCTGTTGGCCTGATATAAGCTCTGTTCCTGTGCTATTCTCGCTCCTTTTGACTTCCGATCTCTGCACTATGTTTCCTGATAAGTTTGAAAAAAAAATCCATCATACATTTTTATCTTCTCTCTCCCTACAATTCTCCACCTCAGTGAAGATTTCTCAAATCTGACTCAAACTCATCATAGTACCTGTCGACTCAAAAGTGGCTGCACCAATGTGGCTACCTACATACCTTACCCAAGGGATGAAGCCATCCGTAATTCATCCAAACCAGATCCAACGAGCTCAAGTAACTGGAAGGATATGGAGCAACTCTTTACAATGCGTAAACTTCACTCCTGACACCACCTTAGTAAGTATATCTGTGGGATTCTCCTTTGTGTGAATCTTTAATAACTCAATATCACCTTCATCAAGAGTCTCTCGAACAAAGTGGAACCTGACGTCTATGTGCTTCGTCCTTGCATGATGCACCTGGTTCTTTGCCAAATAGATAGCACTCATGTTATCACAATTGATCTTCAACAGATCCTATTCAATTCCCAAGTTATCGAGCAACCCTTGAAGTCATATTGCCTCCTTCATAGCCTCTGTCATGGCCATGTACTTGGCCTTTATAGTAGACAATGTAACGGTAAACTGTAGAATAGAGAGCCAACTCACCAGTGCTTGAGACAGAGACAGTGTAAACACATACCCCATTGTAAATCGGCGTTTGTCAAGGTCTCCTGCATAGTCAGAGTTAACATATCCGATGCACTCCTGCTTCGCTGTGGAATCCCTCTCGAATACCAATCCAACATCTATGGTACCCTCAATGTACCGTAGAACTCACTTTACTGCCTTCCAATGGCCCTTTCCAGGATCATGCATGTATCTGCTAATTATTGAGACAGCTTGTGACAAGTCTGGTCTTATACACACCATTACATACATCAGATTACCAACTGCGTTGACATACGGTACGCCAGTCATGTACTCATATTCTTCAATTGTAGTTGGAGACATAGTGACTTTTAACTTGAAATGAGAAGCCAGTAGTGTACTTACAGATTTCGTATCACCATCGATGTTGAACCTCTGAAGTACCTTTTGTAAATACCCCTTTTGTGTCAAGCTCACCTTGCCACTCCTTCTATCTCTCTCAATCTCCATGCATAGCACTTTCTTCGCTTCACCAAGATCCTTCATTTCAACTCGGAAGACAAGTCTTTCTTCAATTTATCAATTACGGATCTGCTTTTAGAAGTGATAAGTATATCATCTACATATAATAGTAGATAGTTGTACTCTCCTCCAGGTAGCTTGTTGTAATACGCACATAGATCATAATGGTTGCTTGTATACCTTTTACTTCTGATGAAACTGCCGAAAGCTTGTACCACTATCTTGGAGATTGTTTCAATCCTACAACGATTTCTCCAGCTTGCATACCAAATTCTCGTTGCTTGCAGTTTTGAACCCTATCGGCTGAGTCATATAGATCTCCTCATCAAGATCTCCTTGGAGAAAGGCGGTCTTCACATCGAGCTGGTCAAGATCCAACTCATACTGAACTACTAGCGCCATCAAAATTCGAATTGACAAATGCTTTACGATAGAGGAGAATACATCGTTGTAATCAATACCTTCTCATTGTGCGTAGCTGATTGCAAGTAAATGCACTGAGAATTACCGTGTAGCTTTAGGTTAACGGGTCGTGATCCACGAGAAGAATGCGATGAAAGCTTTTTGATGTATCGTTTCAAAAGCAAAAAATAGTGTTGGTATTTTTAATGTGAAAAGAAAATAGAGAGTAGAGAGATAATTTAAAGAAAACTTAAAAATTAAAAAAGGTTTTAAAGAAAGTGATTTTTAAAAGGCTTTAAGAGTAACGGTGTTTGTTTGTTTTTAATAAAGAAGAATCCGGGCTCACTAATTTTTATCCAACTCTAGATTCTTTTCTTAAAAGTTTGAGTGCCTCAATGAGATCATAGGAAAAAATTTCAGCTTTGCATTTAAAAGAGATCAAGTAAAACACATAAGATGTTTTTTTTAGAAACGAACTTTAGTTTTGAAATCTTTCCTTGAGTTGAACGTTAAACCATCAAAGCAATAAAATAAGCATGGAGTAAAATCAAATTCTTAATGATTAATTTCAAGATTAAATTCAAAATTCAATCCCATACTCATGTGCCTTCAAGAACACTCGCAATAAGTAAGGCTTAGTTTAAGGCAATCATATGATTCAGTTGGGTCTTTTCATTAATATTGATCAAGAATCGATACTAGAGAGGAGAGATTAGTGGGCCCAGAAAAAAGAGATTTAGCTACTCATTACTAAAAAAGAAAATATTAAACTGAAATGCAACATACCGTGAGTTGGAGAATAAAAGAAGTCTGTCGAATCTTTATTAATGTCACTTTAACTTCAGATTACTATCACTCTTTCTCATTCTCACTTTGTTTCTGAACTGAACTACAGATTAAGAACTGAGATACAACTTCTCATAAACTATCTAACAACGATCCTAAACCTTAAAAATAAAGAGAAAAACTTAAACTACCCTTCGGTCCATTCTTCAGCAAGCATCCTGCCTTTTATAGTCAAAAACCCAGAGGGGAAATGAGTAAGGAGATAAGGAGAGAAAACTCTCTCCTTATCTCCAAGAGATAGCCGCGGAAAGCGGCTTTGGCAGCATTTCCACGGCCTGGATGTGGCCCCACATCCAGGAAAGATATAGCTGGCGTTTAGTTTTATCCCCTTTTATCCGGATTTTCTGTTTGATATCTGCTTTTAATCTGACCTTCGGTGATCCTCAAGCTAACCGAATTGGATTCATATAAAACCGAATTAACTGATTTTATTTGATGTGATCCTCCCTAATATGCATTGATTTTCAGCTGAAATCATGGCTATCCTTCTGAATATTTATTCCTTCTTTAATTTAGATTTAAAGCAGAATTTAAAGCGGGCTTTTGGGCTCAATTTTCTTCTACCTCCATTAGTAATGGACCTGCATTATATTAAACAAAAAATAAGATTAAATACATGATTAATTAGACAATAATTATCGGAATGTGACATTAGATATGCAGTATAGGTGACCGATCAGTAGCCTTTTGCCACCAACCTGGCTTTGTAGTGTACAATATCTTCCTTAAGAGATTCTTGTTTCTTTGCATATACCCACTTACAGCCAATTGCATTCTTTCCTTTGGGCAACTCTGTCAGTTCCCAAGTGTCGTTCTTGTGTAGATAACTTATCTCTTCTTTCATGGCATCCTTCCACATCTTCGATTCTGAACTGATTTCAACTCCCTGCATTTAGATGGGATTGCCTCTTCGACGACTGGGAGAGCATATGCCACAATCATATCTGTAATGAGCCAATTAGATTTGCGTGAATTTCTTCTAGGTCTTTCAACTACAACGGATTCATGGACATTACCCATAACCTTTCCTTGATCCTCATCATCATCAGTATCCTACTCGGCTACTTGATCACTACCCTGTGCCACCTAGGTATGATCTCGAAAGATACTGACCTTTCTAGAGATGGTTAAGAAGCATCACTCTCCACCTACTGCGATACCTCTTTGGTCCTTTCAATCTCCACCTGCTGAGAGATTGTAGACTTCAATATTGAAGTCTCATCGAATGTGACATCTCTCCTGAGAACAAATTTTCTGTCCTTAGTATCCCAAATCTTGTAGCCTTTTATTCCTCTCTTGAATCCTACGAACACTCCTTTTCTTCACTCTTGGGTCTAACTTGTCTTCTTTAACATGGTAGTAGGCCGGACAACCAAATATGCTTAGCGAATCATAGTCCTGATCAGCTTTCCCAGACTAAACATCTAGAGGAGTTTTACCTCCTATCTCAGACGAAGGCAGCCTGTTGATGAGATAGCAAGCATATGCCAAAGTCTCAGCCCAAAAGTTCTTTGGTAATCCGGCATTGGATAACATACAACGGACCTTCTCTAGCAAAGTCTTGTAATCCTTTCCGCTATCTCATGTTATTGCGGTGTTTCCCTTACTGTGAAGTGCTTGTCTATGCCCTCATCACGACATAGTTTTAGGAAAAGATCAGACTTATAATCACCTCCATTATCTGACCAAAGGACCTTAATCTTTCTTCCCGTGCTTTTCTCCAAATTCTTCTTCCACTCCACGAATAATTTTAAGACTTTTCCTTTGTGCTTCATGGTATATACCCAACATCGCCTAGAATAGTCATCAATGAAAGTCACAAAGTAGTGGTTACCTCCAATAGATTCAGTCTTGGTAGGTCTCCAAACGTCAGTATGACCATAATCCAGAATCCCCTCGGTGCAGTGAGTCGTTGTGCCGAATTTCACCTTGGTCTTCTTTCTGATGACACAATGTTCACAGAAATTCAGTTTGCAGGTTCTGACACCTTTCAATAGTCCTTACTTTGCAAGAGCTTACAAAGATCTTTCACCTGTGTGTCCGAGCCTCATATGCCATAGCTTGGTTGAGTCATCATCTGTATCAGTAGAGGTCGCCACCCGTCATGTAACAGTACTACCCTTCAAGTAGTAGAGATTATTCCGACAGACAACCTTCAGAACTGCCATTCAGCCTTTGGTCATTTTGAGAATTCCATCCTTTATTGATACATCGAAACCCAATGTTTTCAAAGCACCAACAGAGATAAGATTTCTCTTAAGTTGAGGTACATACCTCACTTCTTCGATTCTTGTATCATCCCATCGAACATCTTGATCTGGACCGTTCCTTACCTTCCATGTTACATGGGCGATCATCAACTATGATAACTGAACATCCGTCTAGCTTCTTGAAGCTAAAAAAATAAATCCCTGTTCGGGCACGTATGGTAGGTAGCTCCAGTATCTAACATCTACCTAACATTCCCTGAGTAACTAATGATAGGAGTAGTAACAGAGAAAGAGAATATTGATGAGTCCAAGTCTGATCCACCTGCCTATGAAGTACTGACGTGAGTACTGACCACCCGTGCGAGGTTTGTCTCAGTCTTTGACTCCTTCTTCTTACCTTTGGCCTTTGGACAATTAACTTTTCAGTGCCCTAGTTCTTTACAGAAGGCGCACTGATTTTTCTTCAGATCTCTGAAACCTAGCCTGGATTTTGATCTCCCGCGATCATCTTTGCCCTTCCTATATGAACCTCTTCCTCTTACCGCCAATACCTCTACTGATGTGTTCCCATGAGAAGACAATCTATCTTGCCTCCTTACTTCATAGTTTAAAAGAGCAACCGATACTTCATTATAGTTAAGTGTTTGTCTACCATTGATCAAGGTAAGAGTAAAGGTCTCACACTTTTCGTCCGGAAGAAAATTCAAAAGAATTACTGCCTTATCCTCTTCACCGATCTTGACATCCACATTAACTAGATCTATAAGAAGCTTGTTGTAGTTGTTCATGTGTTTATCAATGGAGAGTCCTCTCTTCATCTGGAAGTGATAAAGTCTCCTCTTTAATTGCAACCGCGACTCGATGCTCTTCGTCAGATACTTCTCCACGATCTCCCACAACTGCCTAGCAGATGTTTCATGACATGGTACTTGATGTCTTGTGTCAAACAAGACCTGATCAAACTACACATTGTTCGGATCATCTTGTCTCAATCTTCTTCAGAAGTATAATCATGCTTTTTCTCCAATCATAAGTGTCCTCGAGATTTGATGCCGTCAGTGCATCCATCACCTCACACCTCCACATACCAAAGTTGTTCTTACCATTGAACTTTACCACATCAATCTTCAAAGGATGTGGTTCATGGATTTCACAGTAGATGTACTATCTTCAGCCATCTTCTTAATGGTTCCCTCAAAGTACTTAAAGTTAAACCCTAGAAGAGTTACCGAAATGATCTACTCCACCGAATCTGATTCCTTGAGCAATGCAAATGATGTTTTAAGATCGATACACAATCCCACAAACAGTCCCAACGCTGCTCTGAGATCGACACACGATCTCCACCAAATAGCAACCAATACTCTTGGAATCAACACACGATCACACGACGAACTTGGGATGCTCTGATACCACTTGTAACGCACAAGGCAACAACCAACGAGGAACCCAATAGATGCAGTAGAGAAGTACCCTAAGAATAACAAGAATAAGAAACAAGAGAGAAAACAAACACAATATTTAACGAGGTTCGACAATTTGCCTACGTCCTCGGGGCAAGGGAGAGAGAGATTTCATTGATTCAACAACCAATATAATTTGTATCTTGCATACAATTCAAGTGGGCTCCCCTTTATTTATGACCAAAGAGACCCAGGAATTTAGGAAACTCCAATTGGATTCGTCTCCAATTCAGAAACAAAGTCCGAATCCTGAAAGGAGAGTAAATCCACGCCCATATAAGCCTGTCGGTCGATCTGGCGGTCGATCGACCCAAGCACCCAGTCAACCGGTCGGTCGACCGTGTTCAACCGAGAGTTCTTCATGTCAGTCGGTCGACCGAGCGATCGATCGTTATCCTGCTACGGTCGACCGGGCGGTCGATCGAACTATCCTGTGTACATTTATGCACACCAGTCGACTGAGCGGTCGACTGGCCTTTCTTTGTGCACACCGGTCGACCGGGCGGTCGACAGGCCCTGCTGCTGGCCTGATATAAGCTCTGTTCTCGCGTCGTTCTCGCTCCTTTTGGCTTCTGATCTCTGCACTATGTTTCCTGATGAGTTTGAAAAAAAACTCCATCATATATTTTTTATCTTCTCTCTCCCTACAGTTTATGCTTATAGAAAATGATTTAGAGTAGGTGAAATTGTTGTTTAGCTTAACTTAATCATATTTTAAAATAAGTATCTTACTTGCCTGCATAGCTCATGAATTGATAGATTATGATGATCACATATAATTTATGTATTTCGTACCTAAGTAGAAAGTAAAAAATTTTTGCATTTGCAAGCCTTATCTTTCGATTTGTAAATACTTAGTTGTTGTATAAATCGTGATATTTTAAGAGAGTAAGTAATTAGTTACTTAGTATTTTCATGCTTAGTAGATTTTCTCCTTGATTGTCTTCTTATCGATATTTTCTTAAAGAAGTGATAATCAACCATATTCCAACTTTATTTCTTAATTCGTCTGAATAATTTCTAATTCAACAAAACATTTTTTTCATGGATCGATCGGTATTTGCCCGCTCTTCGTGGTGCACATGCAGTTTAGTTTAGTTTCTTACGAACATTGGTTTCTAGATTTGACAACTGTTATAGAAACATAAAATACTTTTTATAATTAAGAAATGGTAGTTTGTTTGAAGACAAAGCTAAATATTTCTCAAAACTAGCTACTTGCACGGTGAAGAAGTCTAATTTTGTAAAAGCAATAGTAATTTGACATTAGAATAGTAATTGTCCAAGGCTGGATACACTTTTAAAAAGTAACAATGTGTGTAGTTTTGAGAGGGAAAAAGATATTTTTAGAAATAATAATAATAATAATAATAATAATATTATTATTATTCAAATTTGGCTATAGTCTGGTGTAAGTGCGGATTTGATATTTTCCAAATTTAAAAACCTCCAAATGTTACAAGATTAAAATGTTTGAAGAGGGAAACTTAGGTCTTAAAAGACCTAAAAAGAAAGTGTTTTTTGGACTCAAAATCACTCTTACTTTAAAAAAATCCCCAAAATATCAATATCGCTAGATTACCATCTAAACCTTCTGAGT
Source organism: Agave tequilana (assembly GCA_038442645.1). NCBI lineage: Eukaryota > Viridiplantae > Streptophyta > Magnoliopsida > Asparagales > Asparagaceae > Agave > Agave tequilana. Next base: position 34,308 of record JAVJIF010012416.1, read on the forward strand.
CTTACAAATTTATTCTTCTTGTAACGCCCCGATCCCGCGGGTACGGAGACGTTACTGCAACGTATATACGTAGGTCAGAACTACCCTCACGTATATACGCTAAGCATCAGTACAAGCAAGAATCAGAGTACGAAAGCAAGTGGTGCATTATACATTCCAATACATGAGTCCAATTACAGAGTCATCACCAGAGGTGATTAATATTACAATAATATTACATCACCTGATAGGCGCAAATGCGAGAATACAAGAAATATACATATATGAACAGTACACAAGGGTGCTCACGAGATAGCTGGAGATATCGCGAGCCAACCAGGAGGTGCAAGGACGGGACTGGAGCTACAGCTGATCTGACCGCTCCACAGAAGTAAACTTGGTCCTCAGCAAGAAGAATCCTCTAGCTCCAAGCTCCAGGACCTGGACGTGAGAATCCAGGGGAGTCAGATGAAACTCCCCAGGCGAGTAGTAATACGAAAGCCAAATGGCGAGTATAGGTGAACACATGCGTATCAGTAAATCTGGATTGTAAGCATGAATACTATATTGTAGACATAAGCATGCAGGAACAAAAGGTATACAGTATGTGACATCCATGGTATAACAAGATAAACAGTAAAGAAGATAGGGCAATACTAGTTATCTCCTAAGTTATTATAAAACCGATAAAACAGAATAAAAACCGATTACGAGTAAATCCAATTGTACAGGTTTAGGTCATGGCTCCATGAGGTTAGTACTTCGAAGGAATAATCCAAACAAGGAAACCCTCATCCATATACCTTTACCTCACATTACCGTGACCTGAACACGTACAGCTCGAAATACAAAACAATGCGGCGGAGACGTATTAGAATTATTATTATGATTAGGCTGTCTAAGTTGTAGGTTTTAGTATGCGTCCCATTACACATACTTCTACTTACAACTTACAGAGCAAGTTATCTGGAAACTGATTAAGTGCGATGAATCATGTTCTGGATGGGACCCGTACATGCCCGGGACAACGGTTCAGGAGTATCCGGTGCTGAGCCGGAACGTACCGCTAGGTACCGGGACTTATGGACGCCCGAACAGGAATAGAGTATCGCAGATCCCATAGAAATAGGTCTAGGGCGTGTGCATACTCGGCAGAAATAATCAGGAGTAGGGGTGCCAGTACACCCCACGGAATCCCTGGTGGCCGCCAGGAGATCCCTCAAGTATGTGGCCACGCGTGACTCGATAGTGCCACCTTGAACATGATTAATCAGGGCCCATCAGTTTTCCCCAAACCGGTGCAAGTTGTCTAATTATAATAGTATATCAAATAAGCAGGACATGATCAGGAATGGGGATCATAACAGGAGTCATAACGGGAATCAGGTATAAACAAGAGATGGCCCTGCAGATTCAAGAGGTGGCCCCCACGGATTCAAGAGGTGGCCCCCACCAGGTATGGTGTGGCACTTTGTTCCATGTGGCACTTTGCTCTGAGGGGATGGATTCTAGAGGTGGCCCCCACAGATTCAAGAGGTGGCCCCCACCGTGTGTGGTGTGGCACTTTGTTCTATGTGGCACTTAGTTCCATTCAGGACTTGACAGGAACAGGAAATACAACAGGAGTCAGTAATTAGGTAGTAGCACGACAGGTGTCAGGTGATAACATATTAGACGAGTATATGACAGGTTGTTCCTGGCAAGTGGTAGAGTAATAGTTGAGGAATTAGAGGCTTGAGAGTGAGACGCGGGAGTCGCGTCGCAGGAATAGCAGACGCGGGATTCAAAAACGCGGGGTTTAAGACCCGTGTTCAAGTCAAGACGCGAAGAGAACTTGGACGCGAGTGAAAACTCTGCGTTACGACAAAATGAATAGAATGGCGCGTCTCAGGGAAGTGGCGCGTCTCAGGGAAGTGGCGTTTCAAGAGAGCTGCATTAGTCGGCTCGGAATCAGTGGGTAGTCGACTATGAGAAGTCCGCGTTTCAGAGAACCGCGTTTCAAGAAGAAAAGATAGTCGACTAGAAGCGATTTGCCAAGTCGGCTAGAAATACTGCGTTTCCAAGAAGGGCGCGCTTCAGAAAAGATTAGTCGACTAGGAGGATTAGTTAATCGACTTAACAGGGCTGCGTCTCAAGAAATCAAGCTGCGTTTCAAGGGGTTAGTCGACTTATGATCTAGGCAAGTCGACTAATGCTGTAAAACAGTGAGCAGAGACAGTTCTTAAAGTTATGGTTTGTTTGATTATGCAAATACAAATTAATCAACTCTTAGCGAGGAAGGATACTCGCGTAAGAAGGCAAGAGGTTAGCGAGAATACTCGCATAGTCAATAAAATACGAAGGCAAGCGGATAGCGAGATTACTCGCCTAACAACGATCTTTGCCGCGTCCAACGAAGGGAAGCTCGGTCCCAATCCAAAAGGAGTGGCCGGCCCTAAGTCTTGCCGCCGGAGAAGAAACACGGCCCCAATCCAAAAGGAGTGGCCGGTTTCAAGTTTGTCAACGGAGAAGAATGCGGCCAAAATCCCAAGGAGTGGCCGGTCTCACAAGGTGATGAAGAGAAGGTGTAGGTGGTGGAGTTTGGTGATCAAAGGGAGCAAGAGAAGGAGCTCTCTCTCTCGTGGCTTCTCTGTTGGAGGCTGCAGGAAGCAAAGAAGGAGGAGGAGAAGTAAATGAAGAGAGAGAGAAGGAGAGGGGGTATTTATAGGATTTGGATTGTGAAGGGATGCAAATAAACAAAGGTGAGGGGGGTTTTTGCAAGATTGAGGGGGATTTGATGTCTCTTGGCCACATGGCCGGTTGTGGTGATGTAGAGAAAGGAGAGAGGTGTTTTGGAAATGACAAATGGAAGAGGAGCATTTAATGAGAGCATTAAATGAAGAGAGAGAAAGGAGGGTAAAGTGCTGTTGCACACCATATAAGATAGAAAGCAACCAAGGTGGAGATTCTTGCGTTTCCCACATGAAACGCAGCCCTCTCCCTCTCTCTTGACCAGCCATAATGATGAGAGGGGAGTGGGTGCCTTGGAAATGATGATTTGTAAGGAGAGAATTAAATGAAGAGAGAGAAAAAGGTAAAAGGAATGAATCTTAATAATGTGCACTACATTCAAGGCAAAAGAGACAAGGAGGGGCTTGCGTTTCCCTCTCTCAAAACGCAGCCCTCACCTGCGTTTAAGCCAAAAGGGCTAAACGCGGGAATTAAGCCGCGTTTAGAGAAGCTGCGTTTGGTGGAGGAGAGAGAAAGTCATGATAATTGATGGGATTTGATCTGAAGTGCATTAAATGCGGAATGGGGAGGATCTTCACAATAAATGCGGAATCCTAGGTTGGTGAGATCCGCGTTTGGTGAAGGAGAGGGAATATATGGGACAATCTCCTCGGTATCTGGGAAAATACCGGAAAAGCCCAAAAATAAAGTAATCCGGAAAGTCTCCCAAAAATTCTCAAAAATCATAAATATTATAAAATGATTTTTGGCAAAATTGGTTTTCAAAGATTCAATCTTATTTTCAAGATAAAAATCATAAGGTCAACCGTCAATCTCGGTCTACACCGGATTGGCCGGGTTTTCAATAAATTCTGATAATTCCCAGAAAAAGTATTTAGATAGAAAATATGATTTTAAGAAACATTGCCTAAAGGCACTTTTAGAAATTCCCAACCGTTTTTAAGTTAAAAATCCGAGAATCGGTCAACGAAACTGGCCGACACCGGTTTTGAAGATTTTCAACTAAATCCAGGAAAATTTCAGAAAATCATAGAAAATCTAGAATATTGGAAAATGATATTTAAAACTGAAATCGGTCGAATCGGAATACCAGAATGTCCAAACCGAGCAATACTCTGGGATCGGGCCTTCGGTTCAAACTAAGGTTGACTCCGAATCCACGAATCCAAATCCAAGACAAAACAATCATATAAAGAATTCATAATACAAAACGAATACAAGAAGTAAATCGAAAAATACGGTCGAGAAATCTGAATACGCATCTAAGTACGTATTCTGGGAGCGGGGTGTTACAATCCATCCACCTTACAAAAATTGCGTCCTCGCAATTTCGTTAAGGGGTAAATTGAACACAAGAAGGACAAAGGCTGGAAATAAGGCTTCATAAAACCAAAACAGGTGTAAGATAAACACAGGAGGGACCAGGATGGACAATGAGAATAGGATAAGGAGGAATATTCACGAAGGATTACCAACTCAAAATACAAAAGGTCAGGGGGTTGCTGCAAACGGTGACATCCTCAAGGTTCCTGCTCCAGATACTGAGCCTCATACTCTGCTGCTGCTTCATCTGATACCTCTGCTGTCATGTTGTGAACTTGACCTCTGTCATAATCTGTTCTAGGTCTTGCTCCTCTCTGTGGGTGATCATACTGCTGGGGTGGAAATGGGGCTCTTCGGTCTATGGGTTCTGGGTTCCTTCTCAGTGGTGGAGCTGGAAGTGCCGGGGGTGCTGCTCGTGCTGGAATTGCTGGTGGTATTGGGTAATTCCTCTTGAATGGACAATCACCTATAGAGTGATTTCCAGATCCACATACCAAGCATAGCCTATTAGCCCTTCGGCAGTCGCGTTGGATGTGTCCGGGCTTTCGGCAGTACCCGCATATCATCTGCTGCTGGGGAGGTTGGAATGGTCGCTTAATCACTGGACCATGGGTTGTCCTAGCTGTATCTTCCTCACTTATCAACTGAAAAGGCCTCTTCACTGACTTGTTCTGCACCTGGTTCTCACTCTTCTTCTCCAGTCCTCGTTCTACTTCACGGGCAATGGAGAGAACCTGAGAGTATGTCTTCAGCTGCTGAGGAATAAGGAACATCTGCACATCCATCTTCAGCCCTTGTTGAAACCTGCTCGCCCTCTTTTCTTCATCTGTCACCATGTAGGGAGCAAATCTGCTGAGCCTCAAGAATTCGGCAGCATATTCATCCACTGACCGGTTGCGCTGTTGTAGCCGGATGAATTGTTCTTCCATTTCTTTCTGAACTGTTGCCGGGAAGAATCTCTCATAGAAACCCTTTGAGAATTGATCCCATGTGATGGGTTTCTCCAGTGTTGCTTCTTCTGCCAACCACCAGGTTCTGGCCACATCTCTCAGCTGTATCTTGGCCACTTCTACTTGGTTCTCATCCGGGACTCGGGCCGCCTTCAAAAGATCTGTTGTGTCTATCAGCCACTGTTCTGCATCCAGAGGCTTCTCTGTACCAGAAAATACGGCCGGCTGTAATCTCCTGAAGTCTGACACATTTCCCGGCCTCTGCTCTCGGGGTGCAACCAACAGTCCTTGACGCAGAAGCTCCGTCTGCTGCTGTTGACTCTGCGTCATTCCTTGGAGTACCCTCATCATACCATCACTGTCTCTGTTGGGTCCATCTTGTGAGGCGTTGGGACCATTGCGTGTTCCCCGTCTTTCCATATCTGAGTTGGTTGGAATGGGTAGCAAGGAGAAACTGGAAGGAAAAGATTGGAGATCTCAAGTTTCAAGAAATAGATCAGAAGGAAGAAATAGATAACTCTGCACTTGGAGTTTGGAATGTATAACCAGGACTCATGCATTCCAGTTGCAAATTGCTTTACCATTAATTTGCCATCTGGACGTACTGAGGAAGTAAGAGCCTAAGCTCTGATACCAACCTGTAACGCCCCGATCCCGCGGGTACGGAGACGTTACTGCAACGTATATACGTAGGTCAGAACTACCCTCACGTATATACGCTAAGCATCAGTACAAGCAAGAATCAGAGTACGGAAGCAAGTGGTGCATTATACATTCCAATACATGAGTCCAATTACAGAGTCATCACCAGAGGTGATTAATATTACAATAATATTACATCACCTGATAGGCGCAAATGCGAGAATACAAGAAATATACATATATGAACAGTACACAAGGGTGCTCACGAGATAGCTGGAGATATCGCGAGCCAACCAGGAGGTGCAAGGACGGGACTGGAGCTACAGCTGATCTGACCGCTCCACAGAAGTAAACTTGGTCCTCAGCAAGAAGAATCCTCTAGCTCCAAGCTCCAGGACCTGGACGTGAGAATCCAGGGGAGTCAGATGAAACTCCCCAGGCGAGTAGTAATACGAAAGCCAAATGGCGAGTATAGGTGAACACATGCGTATCAGTAAATCTGGATTGTAAGCATGAATACTATATTGTAGACATAAGCATGCAGGAACAAAAGGTATACAGTATGTGACATCCATGGTATAACAAGATAAACAGTAAAGAAGATAGGGCAATACTAGTTATCTCCTAAGTTATTATAAAACCGATAAAACAGAATAAAAACCGATTACGAGTAAATCCAATTGTACAGGTTTAGGTCATGGCTCCATGAGGTTAGTACTTCGAAGGAATAATCCAAACAAGGAAACCCTCATCCATATACCTTTACCTCACATTACCGTGACCTGAACACGTACAGCTCGAAATACAAAACAATGCGGCGGAGACGTATTAGAATTATTATTATGATTAGGCTGTCTAAGTTGTAGGTTTTAGTATGCGTCCCATTACACATACTTCTACTTACAACTTACAGAGCAAGTTATCTGGAAACGATTAAGTGCGATGAATCATGTTCTGGATGGGACCCGTACATGCCCGGGACAACGGTTCAGGAGTATCCGGTGCTGAGCCGGAACGTACCGCTAGGTACCGGGACTTATGGACGCCCGAACAGGAATAGAGTATCGCAGATCCCATAGAAATAGGTCTAGGGCGTGTGCATACTCGGCAGAAATAATCAGGAGTAGGGGTGCCAGTACACCCCACGGAATCCCTGGTGGCCGCCAGGAGATCCCTCAAGTATGTGGCCACGCGTGACTCGATAGTGCCACCTTGAACATGATTAATCAGGGCCCATCAGTTTCCCCCAAACCGGTGCAAGTTGTCTAATTATAATAGTATATCAAATAAGCAGGACATGATCAGGAATGGGGATCATAACAGGAGTCATAACGGGAATCAGGTATAAACAAGAGATGGCCCTGCAGATTCAAGAGGTGGCCCCCACGGATTCAAGAGGTGGCCCCCACCAGGTATGGTGTGGCACTTTGTTCCATGTGGCACTTTGCTCTGAGGGGATGGATTCTAGAGGTGGCCCCCACAGATTCAAGAGGTGGCCCCCACCGTGTGTGGTGTGGCACTTTGTTCTATGTGGCACTTAGTTCCATTCAGGACTTGACAGGAACAGGAAATACAACAGGAGTCAGTAATTAGGTAGTAGCACGACAGGTGTCAGGTGATAACATATTAGACGAGTATATGACAGGTTGTTCCTGGCAAGTGGTAGAGTAATAGTTGAGGAATTAGAGGCTTGAGAGTGAGACGCGGGAGTCGCGTCGTAGGAATAGCAGACGCGGGATTCAAAAACGCGGGGTTAAGACCCGTGTTCAAGTCAAGACGCGAAGAGAACTTGGACGCGAGTGAAAACTCTGCGTTACGACAAAATGAATAGAATGGCGCGTCTCAGGGAAGTGGCGCGTCTCAGGGAAGTGGCGTTTCAAGAGAGCTGCATTAGTCGGCTCGGAATCAGTGGGTAGTCGACTATGAGAAGTCCGCGTTTCAGAGAACCGCGTTTCAAGAAGAAAAGATAGTCGACTAGAAGCGATTTGCCAAGTCGGCTAGAAATACTGCGTTTCCAAGAAGGGCGCGCTTCAGAAAAGATTAGTCGACTAGGAGGATTAGTTAATCGACTTAACAGGGCTGCGTCTCAAGAAATCAAGCTGCGTTTCAAGGGTTAGTCGACTTATGATCTAGGCAAGTCGACTAATGCTGTAAAACAGTGAGCAGAGACAGTTCTTAAAGTTATGGTTTGTTTGATTATGCAAATACAAATTAATCAACTCTTAGCGAGGAAGGATACTCGCGTAAGAAGGCAAGAGGTTAGCGAGAATACTCGCATAGTCAATAAAATACGAAGGCAAGCGGATAGCGAGATTACTCGCCTAACAACGATCTTTGCCGCGTCCAACGAAGGGAAGCTCGGTCCCAATCCAAAAGGAGTGGCCGGCCCTAAGTCTTGCCGCCGGAGAAGAAACACGGCCCCAATCCAAAAGGAGTGGCCGGTTCCAAGTTTGTCAACGGAGAAGAATGCGGCCAAAATCCCAAGGAGTGGCCGGTCTCACAAGGTGATGAAGAGAAGGCGTAGGTGGTGGAGTTTGGTGATCAAAGGGAGCAAGAGAAGGAGCTCTCTCTCTCGTGGCTTCTCTGTTGGAGGCTGCAGGAAGCAAAGAAGGAGGAGGAGAAGTAAATGAAGAGAGAGAGAAGGAGAGGGGGTATTTATAGGATTTGGATTGTGAAGGGATGCAAATAAACAATGGTGAGGGGGGTTTTTGCAAGATTGAGGGGGATTTGATGTCTCTTGGCCACATGGCCGGTTGTGGTGATGTAGAGAAAGGAGAGGGGTGTTTTGGAAATGACAAATGGAAGAGGAGCATTTAATGAGAGCATTAAATGAAGAGAGAGAAAGGAGGGTAAAGTGGTGTTGCACACCATATAAGATAGAAAGCAACCAAGGTGGAGATTCTTGCGTTTCCCACATGAAACGCAGCCCTCTCCCTCTCTCTTGACCAGCCATAATGATGAGAGGGGAGTGGGTGCCTTGGAAATGATGATTTGTAAGGAGAGAATTAAATGAAGAGAGAGAAAAAGGTAAAAGGAATGAATCTTAATAATGTGCACTACATTCAAGGCAAAAGAGACAAGGAGGGGCTTGCGTTTCCCTCTCTCAAAACGCAGCCCTCACCTGCGTTTAAGCCAAAAGGCTAAACGCGGGAATTAAGCCGCGTTTAGAGAAGCTGCGTTTGGTGGAGGAGAGAGAAAGTCATGATAATTGATGGGATTTGATCTGAAGTGCATTAAATGCGGAATGGGGAGGATCTTCACAATAAATGCGGAATCCTAGGTTGGTGAGATCCGCGTTTGGTGAAGGAGAGGGAATATATGGGACAATCTCCTCGGTATCTGGGAAAATACCGGAAAAGCCCAAAAATAAAGTAATCCGGAAAGTCTCCCAAAAATTCTCAAAAATCATAAATATTATAAAATGATTTTTGGCGAAATCGGTTTTCAAAGATTCAATCTTATTTTCAAGATAAAAATCATAAGGTCAACCGTCAATCTCGGTCTACACCGGATTGGCCGGGTTTTCAATAAATTCTGATAATTCCCAGAAAAAGTATTTAGATAGAAAATATGATTTTAAGAAATATTGCCTAAAGGCACTTTTAGAAATTCTCAACCGTTTTTAAGTTAAAAATCCGGGAATCGGTCAACGAAACTGGCCGACACCGGTTTTGAAGATTTTCAACTAAATCCAGGAAAATTTCAGAAAATCATAGAAAATTTAGAATATTGGAAAATGATATTTAAAACTGAAATCGGTCGAATCGGAATACCAGAATGTCCAAACCGAGCAATACTCTGGGATCGGGCCTTCGGTTCAAACTAAGGTTGACTCCGAATCCACGAATCCAAATCCAAGACAAAACAATCATATAAAGAATTCATAATACAAAACGAATACAAGAAGTAAATCGAAAAATATGGTCGAGAAATCTGAATACGCATCTAAGTACGTATTCTGGGAGCGGGGTGTTACACTTCTTTTCTTCACTCCTTTCAAAATACAAAAGAATATTTATTCTTATCTATTAAGTTGATTAATTTTTTTAAAAAAGCAACTAATTGACTATATTTAAATGATTAAACCTTCTTTCACCCTTGTAATAATATCCCTCTTGTAATAATAGAGAGATAATGTAGTTTTCTAATTAGTGAGTGTAATAGATTCACCATGTTACAAATCCATTTTAATATTATATTAATAATGCAATAATCCAATACATAAGATACGAATGATAATATAAATATTTAATTCTTGTATAAATTGTTGGGTTTGAGTGAATATAACCTATGAGAAAGCTTGAATTTTCTCATTTGTGTTTATTTTAGCCTATATGTTTAGTCTCACATCGAATAGGAGACTTGAAGGAGAGTTATTTATATACTATTCCTTTCTTACCTTCTTGTTATGAGTTGTGGGTTTTGGGTCGGGTTAACCACACGCGCTCGCTCCGGCTCCCGATGTGGCGGCGGTTCAGTGTGGCATGTAAGCGAGTGAATCCTGACCAATCTTAATATGTGTTTTTTACGTTTTGAGCCTCTTTCTCTAGTTAATTTTGACTGGTTCAAACTTATTTAAAACATGACCTTAATTAACCATAACAAACTAACCATAACTGTGATTAAAATCGGGCCTTAATTAATCACTAACAGACTAATTCTAAGCCTATAAAAGGAAATGAAAAGAGAAAAGAAAACATAATAGCAACAATAGCAACTGTAAAGGAAAAAAAAATCTAAAAACTCTCTCTCATGCTATTCTTCTCTTTTTGTTCTGAGTTTTGATTTCTTTTTTAGTTTTGCGGGCAACCATTCAACTTTGAGCAGAGACCTTGGCTTACGCTTAAGCCGGGTGCTGGTGTATTTTCGAGACTTTTACCGCTAGTTGACGATGCCGATCCACATCTGAGTGATAAGACAAGCCTCAGTCTTTTAGGGCAGTGATTATCATGACTGGTTTCTCATAGGACAAAAATTTCTTTCTCAAATTATATATATATATATATATATATATATATATATATATATATATAGACTTGTATCCTTTCAAAAGGATTTGATCCCGGATCCTTCCCACTCAAAATCAACCCTCCAATATTCGAATACAAGATCCACTCCGTTGAAGTTGATCTATACTATTTCAAGTATCTATAAACCAAAAATCAAGTGTTTTAAATACTTTTTGCCCATCCATCAAGCGACGCAAAATGGACGGCCGAAAGTAGTGAGTTGGTTAGATCTATGTCTTTACACATACAAATTCTCGATCCGGCCATTTCATTATGATCTAAACATTTAAAAACCCCTATAAACTAATTTTTGTTAGATTTCAAATGTTCTACACCGTTAAACTAACCAACTCACTATTTAGGCCGTCCGTTTTTTCCCTACTTGATGGATGGGCAAAAAGTATTTAAAACACTTGATTTTTGGTTTATAGATACTTGAAATAGTATAGATCAACTTCAACGGAGTGGATCTTGTATTCGAATGTTGGAGGGTTGAATTTGAGTGGGAAGGATCCGGGATCAAATCCTTTTGAAAGGATACAAGTCTATCTCTCTCTCTCTCTCTCTCTCTCTCTCTATATATATATATATATATATATATATATATATGATAAGGTTATAATACACATAGGTGTAACTAAGTTAAGTTACACACACAATTTTTAGCCACAAAAAATTTTTGCTTGGTGAGATACAAACAAAAATCGGGTGAGTGGTCCCCATAAAGCGTTAAATATTTTGTGTGGTGAAAAGAAGTGTGTGTAATTTAACTTAGTTATACCTATGTGTATATTAACTCTACCCATATCTGTCTGTGTATGTGTGTGTAAATGTATATGTATATGTACATATCTACATGTATGTGTGTGTGTATACATACACATATCATATGTATATATACATATATAGATATATACATATATATATATACATATGCATACATATACATATACATAAATACACACACACATATATGTATATATGTACATATGTATATGTGTACATATATATATATATTGAGATAGACTTGTGTAGTTCCGGCAGACATAGAGATTTGATATCAGTTTCTTAAAGATCATTATGAGAAAGAAGATATTGGAATTGATTATGTTTCCACCGATTTTTAACTTGCGGACATTTTTACTAAACCACTAAATTGTAAGAGATTTTCATTCATTTGTGATAAGTTAAATGTTTGCACTATAGATTCATAAGTTTTGAAATTGTTTCATGTGTATTTCATGTAGTTTCATGTATTTTTAAATTAATATACATGTATTCTTTTTTTTCTCAAATTAGTATCTCTTTTCAATTGGTATCTCTCTTGGTTTTGTTTTTCTTATTGTTGTTTTACTCCATTTTGATGCATGACAAAAGGGGAGAGATATTTGAGTTATTGATTAAGTTTTTGAGTTTCTTATTTTGATATTTCATGACCTTTATATTTATCTATTTTCATTACCATGCTCATATGTAATGCCATGATTCATTGTTTTCATTCATTGCATATTATTTTTGGAGGAAGGACGAATGGAAGGATGGTACGCTATATATGCATATTATTCTAAATTATTTTCTTTATATATGCATATATATATGTGACTTGCTTATATTGTCCAATCTATTAAAAGTCATAATATTTTCTTGTACTTGATAGATAGCATAACATGAGGGTATGCTTTTTCAAGCTCTTTCCTATCTTTTATTTTAAATAACTCATATGTTTTGTCATCATCAAAAAGGGCGAGATTGTTGGCCCGGGATTACAATCACCGTTTATGGTTTTGATGATAACAAAATGTATGTGATTATTTAGTATTAATCAAGTTTAAGTATTTAAGTATGTTTTAGGGTTCTAAAAGATTCAAGGAATTTTCTTCTTTTAAAAAAAGGTGTTAAAGGCTCAAGGGTATTTAAGTACGGGATTGAAGCTCGATGCACTCGACATCGCTATTAGAGAAGCCTACTTGAAGATACTTGTAATCGCTTAGAACCTTGTAAGAAAATAGTTTGTTAAAATGTAGAATATAAATTTGATGCTTAAGAAATTACACACACAAAAATACATGATTTCAGAAATACAAGTTTTGATAGTATTGATATTTTGCATGTTTGGTTTTGATACATGTGTCGTAATTTTTTTTCAAAATTTTATATCAAGTTTAGAACATGTATTTCATTTCCTATACATTGCTATATTACTTATAAACCAATACAAGATATTTTGAAAATTTTTTGAAATTCAAAAATATTCAAAAAAAGTATTTCAGGCTAAATCGGTCGACCGAGCGATCAACCGGTGCCTATGTCAAGCCAAAATGATCGACCGCTGGGTCGACCGACCTTATGGCCAAAGGGGGTGTGCATGTTTGTGCATGTTGTCAGTCGACCGACCGGTCGACTGCTAAATCCTTGCGGTAGACCGACTGACTGAGGTTAACTCTCTTTTTGGACCGGTCGACCGACTCTATGTTTTTTTCCTTTTAAACAGTTGTTCGGTCGACCGAGCCAACCGCTCTATTTAATTTTGATATGTTGGTCAACTTTGAGCTGTCGGTCGACCGGACAGTCGACCGACCGGCTGCCAAAGCTACATTAACGGTTAGATTTTGAAATCTATTTTTTTTTTTGCTCATTCCAACGCACATTTTTTGTCTCTATGGGTCAAATCACACCCCAAATTACATGGTATGCTTAATTAATAGTACTTATCTATTGCCTATATATATGGGTCATTGGGTTTGATTTTTATAATGCAAGTTTACAAGTTTTCATAAAAACTTAAGTTTGTTTCAAAAGAAAAAGGTTTTCTAGCTTCCAATCTTCAAGTTCAATTTTTTCAAAACTATTTTCAGTTGGTTTGAAAGCTCTTAAATTTTTTATAACTGAATTTCTTCTCTCACTTGACTCCTGGAGCTTTATTTCATATTCTACTATATAAGAAGTTGTAAGTGAGAGCGTTTGTGGTCTTGAGTGATCACCAAGAGCTTTTTTTACCTCAATTGGCTTTATGTTATCTCTTGTGTAGAGGATTAAATGGTGGAGTTCTGTACTCCGATCTTGTATAGACCAATTTATAATTTCTTATTGTAAGGTCCCCTTTGTGAAAAAAATTTTAGTAGATAGTGAAATCTTTCATAGTGGTGAAGGCGGAGAGGTAGAGCGGTGGCTTGAACCTCTGAACAAATTCTCTGTTTTTGCGATTGCTTGTGTCTTACTTTCTATTACTTTTCATTATTCATACTTGTGTGGTTGTTCATCTTGCATACTATTATTGCTCTCATTTCATCACTTTCATTATCAGTCTTTACTCATCTCAACAAGAAGGCAATTAAGCACCTCAACTCATAATCTAGAAGAATTGAGAGGAGAATTCAAAGTCCTTCACAAAATTCGGTTCAATTCTTGTTTTGAGTGACCAGTTTGCATCATTCATCATAAGTAGTTTTTTAAACTTATATTGGATTAGCAAAACACCTATTCACCCCCTCTAGGTGTTATTTCATAAAGGAGGGTAATAACTTTCCCACCTTATCTTGTTTAGAGGACAAACCCTTAAATCAATTTAGTGTAATGTGTACATGTATATAAAAGTAACACTTAAGCAATGTAAAGAATTCAAAAGTGTTCCTATACTACATGCTATGCACACGTACTTTTGCTCCAACATTCTTCAACAGTAATGTAAAATAAAAACGAATTAGACATCTGCCTAAATGCAAGTCTAAACCATTTTTAACATTTACAAATAGCCACTTTAATGTTGAATTAAATACAGTGTACAAAATAAATTAATAAGAAAATCTAATACATGCAGAAGCGATATTTCACAGTGTGAAAGTACCTGCAAAAATATCAATCAGTAGTCCACGACAAATATCGCGGAAACACTGCTTTTGCCGTGTTTGTGAGGCGCAATTGTAGGCTCTGATGCTCTGCCTTCTTAGACATAGACACAGATTAGCAATTTGTTAATTGCAGCTCTTCGATTCTTGAATTCAGCCCTTGCATATAAAAACAAAGAAGAAAAAGTTAAATTGTTTAAGTAAATCAAAAAAATGAAAACCTGTCATCTCTCTCCGGCAACGGCGCCAAAATTTGATTAAGATAAAACATGCACAGAAATATAGAATTTTAGAACTTAAAATAGAATGTGCAAGTATTCTATACTATTGCGATAGCAAGTAACTATGCAGGTCGTGATTCACAAAGAGGGACTGCGATGAAAGCATTAAGTAAGTTCTTTTTCCTTTTTGAGTTTACAGAAACATGTTAGAAATTTCTTCTCAATTTTAGTAAAAAAAGGAAATAAAAATGAAAAGTTTAAGTTAGAGGATGTGAAAATGGAAGATGAATATGGTGATGTTGTTTTAAAAAACTAAGTTAAAAAGAAAAGAATTAAAGTGATAAAAAGAGTGATTTTGGAGTGGAATTCTAACTAACAATTAGAAGAAAGAAACTAAAAATTATTACTTACCTCTTCAGTGCTCATTTACCTTGAATCTGTCGCTACGACTTACCTAGTCTTTGAAGGCAATCAAGCATGGTGTGTAGGATCTTCCCCGTTCTCGATCTACACTTATGAATAAAAGGGCAAGCTGAACTAACAAATGAATGGTTGTTCATCACCATAGGCCATCAAGGGCACTTGCAATGGCAAAGCAGTTTCGAGGCGATCAGATTCACTTGGATTACAAACACATCAGAGGAAAGCAAATAAAAACAAGCGTAAAGAAGAAAAAGAAATTTCGATTCGATTCAAATAACAATGAAAGAAAAGACTTACTTACATCGGTATCACCCTCAATACAAGCTTGCTCTTATTCCTCCATGAAACTCTCCTCTCCTCTCAGTTACATAAAGGAAATAAAAATTACATAAAAACTAAAAAAACCTAAGTTACCGACTAAAGAATGGCCTAGCTTCTACTCTCTACTTCATCGCTCTCTGTGGCCTAAAAAATCCCAGTATTTATAGGCAAAACTGGATTGGGGAGAGGAGATACAGATAAGGGGAGCAAATACTCCCCGAGATTCTTTAGGATTGCCACCAAGGTGGCCACACTCAGGGGGTACAGCTCAATGTTGGCCTCCTTTTCACTTTATCCAATAATATTTTAGATTTGAGCGCTGGATTTGACGTAACCTCCTTTGATTTTTAGCTTTAACTAAATTGATTAGTAAAAATCTGCTTTAACTGATTTTTCAAATGATTTTATCTTCTCTGATTTTGTCTTGATTTGCCCTGATCTTTGATTTAAATTAATTCTAAATTAAATCAAAATTTAGACGGGCTTTGGGTTTTTTTGCCCTTCCTTTTCTCTTGGTAAAGCCCTACACAATTTAAATGGTAAAATGATTAATTAGCAGAATTTATTTAAGACAAAATGCAGGAATGTGACAATGAATAAACAATATCGGTGACCCATTACAAGTCTATCTCTGTATATATATGTATGTACATATACATATACAGACACACACCACACACATATTTGTATATATATATGGGTTCTGTGTCTTAGCTGCCAGCTGAAGTCTCTTAGCCAGGGTGACGTAGCACAATCTCTGTCACAGATCTGTGGCAGAGTATAGGCGATAATGTAGCCAAAAAATCCCGCTAAAAGGGCCATCAATCACTTTACTATACCAATTGATCAAAATACTCTCAGTTTTAATTTTAGCCTAATAAAAACTCATCTACACTTTTGTTTGGTAGGGGAAATTGAAGATCGAGGAGTAAATTCTTTATTTGATAGTAAAGAAAATTATAGCAGATCAATAATTCTCTTACAAGAGAGGGGAGATATTCAAGCTCAGACCTCCCCTTTATTTAAAGCTGGGTTCTTGATGTGGCGATGAAAGTGAATCTTGTTTTTCGTTGACTGGGTGAACGTCAGGACCTCTTGGAAATCCTCTCTTTGGATAGTAGACGTCGCAACACAGCTTCTATCTACCAAGGATCTCAAAGAGATTGTGGGCAAAAATGAACTTGTACGCAACAAGTTGTTAGAAGAGTTGAACTCTCTCTTTCTTTTCGGCTGGAAGTCTTGGTGCTTCTACAGCTTACAACCGAAGTTCTATTTTTACCAAGAATTTTTCTGACCCCTTTTTCATAGCAAACTGGGCTATTTATAGAGGCTTCAGGGGGTAAAAGTGTCCCCTAAAAATACTCCATAATGGGGGTTAACTCCCTCATTACGTGGGCAGTAATTGACCCAGTAATGAGGGCAGTTATAACCGAGACATGGGCTTTGGGCCTCACATTCTGCCATTGAGGTGATGTTTGAGAAACGAGAGCTTCCATTCTGCGTCAAGCTTTGTGTGAGACACGGGCTCTGGGCTCTGCGTCTTGATCGTTGTGGTAAAATAGAGACGCGGGTTTCGACCCTCGCGTCGTCTGGTACTGTAGTTATGCTACTACAGTAAGGCTGAGACGCGAGTTTCGACCCTTGCATCTTAGTGCTATGGTAGTGGCAATGATTAGCCCTGCATCTAGAGTTTAGACTCTACTTTTTGATGACTTATCTTCAGTAATAGACAGCCTACAGAACCCCCTCCAAAGTTTTTCGATATTCTGCGGTTGACTGGGACGGATTTCGAAATACTTTGGACTCTGGTTGAATTCATACTTCTCATGATTGGACTGACAATCGTTTGAGATACTCTAAGCTTGATCTTGTCTGTAGTATGGTCTTCGTGAGTATAATGTAAAACCCTTTTGAATCCACCAGAGATGATCGTGGTGAGTGTCTAGATACGCTGTCCAGACCTCCTCAGTGCTCTGAGCTGGTTGTTGGTGTACTGTTGAACCAAGAGTAAACAGTCGTCTGCTTGTGCCTGTGTACTGTTGAACTGATTTGCAGAAGTAAAGACTGATGTAAGTCTTATAGACGTAGGGGTCATGTTGCTCTAGAGACGCAGTCCTCATTCGGAGTAGGGACGCATCTATTAATTTACTGAAGAAGCGCGACTCCTGGAGGGACGCGATCTTTGAAGTGAAGACACGGCTTTCACTCTGTTGACTAGGTGCGACTTTGGCCTTGCTGAAGAGTGACCTTTAGAAGGACGCGGTTTTGGGAGACGCGACTCTGACTCATTAATGGAGATGCAGTTCAGGTTTATCAAGGAAGACGCGTGAACCTTCCTTTTTGTTAAGGATACGGCCCTGGCTTAAAACAAAGGCGTGATTCTGAGACGCGAATTTGCATTTTTTTTTAAGGGGGACGCGACCTTCATGCTTATGAAAGGATGCAGGTCCATAGACGCAGCCCGTGATTCTATCAGGATGCGGACTTCAGGACATAGTGGAGACGCGGTTTTGGGCTCCTCAGGACTAACGCGCGGGGCTTAGCTAGTTGATGGTGACGCGGCTCTGACTCAATAGAGACGCAACTCAGGTCTCTTGGGAAGGCACAAACTTTGAAGTACGAGTCTGAATAGTCATGGAGGGTGCTTCCATCTTGCTGAGGAGACGCGGCTCTGAACCACTTCAGGAGATGCGGTCGTGGCTTCTTCAATAGGAATGAAAGGAACGCAGCCCTCGGGTTTATGAAAGGACGCAGACTTGTGGACATGACCTCTGATCTACGCCTGACGCAGCCTCCTAAGCGTCACATGCATCCCGTTTTAAATATTGTTGGATCTTTAAATGTCAAGTCGGTGTTGACGATTAGGGACTTGTGTTTTTCGATGTTTCCCGAGGTGACAATCCACGCGTCAGCTCCTCATTAGATTTTGATGTTCGTGCAGGAAGTAAGGCTGATGGCTTTGATTTTTATGCCATTAAGTGTAAGCCTTATGGCTTGTCTATAAATAGGCTCATCCCCTTAACAGCCCATTATCTGAACTGTTTCCCTTTGAAAGCATGCGCTCTGAGAGTTTTCGTCTTGATTTGTCCTTCTTCCCTTCAAGGGGAACAATGAACAGTAAGAACTCAAAGCTTCCATGCTTTTCCTCAATCTTCTGTAGAGATTATCACTGTTAAGTGATTTCAGATCAAAAAGCATAACTTTAAGTACTTTTTTTATAGCCGCGCCTTGATGCATAAAGTTCAACTTCTAGAGTTCTTCTTCGGGTAGGAACCACTTGTCGCCATGAATACTTAGTCCCACTGAGTTTCTGTTTTTCTTGTCCCTTGAGAGATTCGATCTCTTGATCTTCTCTTGAAGTCTGACTGATGCGCCCGTATTCGAAAGTCGCGTTTTTTATACTTCTTGATGAAGCGCGACTTGATCGACTTTGAACTCTAACTCACAAATCCTTTGACGCGAGTGTGATAAACTCTGTACTTGGATCTTGAGATGCGAGCTTTGTACATAAAGCTCGCGTTTGAGGTTCTTGACTTGAAAATTTTTAATTCTTTTGAGATCTCTGGACTTAGATGTGGCAACCCCTATTTTTCACCACGGGTGCGGCGACCTCTACGTTTGGGTTACGTCGCGTCTTTTATCTCGGACGCGGGTCTCAAGTCAGACTGCGTTTAGATCTGCGCTGGTTAAATCCGCGCCTGAAGTTCACAACTTCAATCGCATCTGCCCTTCAGCTTTTATGCTGCTGCCTTGACAGAATTTTAAACCTTCTGCACTGGTCATCCCCGCGTTTGAAGTTTATAGCTTCACTGTGTCTGTCCTTCAGCTTTTACCTTTCTGCCTTAACAGGATTTTAACTCTTTAATTTTTTGCTTCTTGCAGGTTCTGGCAGCTTCAGTCAGCCTTCTGCATTTTCGCTAGGCTCTTGGGAGAATATTTCAACCAGTAAGCTTATTCGATTGGCGAGCATTCGGGGAATCAATGCTCCTGTTCATAGGCGAGGAGGATTCGTGCGGTTAATAACATCCGTCAAGGCCTTATTGGACATGACGCACCAGCAATGCTCCCGGGTTTATCATGGTCACAGTGGGTATGGTGGTGGGTATGGTCCTCTTGCAGTCACGGGAAAGAGGACGTCACCTGTAAGGTCTCGGATCCTCCCTTCACCAATCTTATCCCCAGAAGTGACATCGACGAAAAACCCATATTCATTAGATGACTTTCTATTGGTAGAGATGTTCAACAACGAAGGACTATGGCCCACACCAGTTAGTTGGGTGGAATTAGAATGTTCTTCTGCCTTTCGACCTCGAGAAACACCATTGTTCTCGGTCAGCGATGAGCTTCTTCAATGTTTACATCATGCATCATGGTGTAATCAGCATCCGATCGTTTCAACATTGATCAGCTTTCTTCGGCGCTCTTTCAAACATCTTGTATTTGGAATGGTATAAATATCTTGAGGAGTGAGTGCAACTTTTCGCTGAGAGAGAGGGACTTCTTTGTACTCCTTTATTGTAACACTCAATCTTATTGTATAAGAGAGCGTCTTGTATCACTTTCATATGTTTGAATATTAATAAAAGTGACACTTTTTCTAGTCTTCTTATATGTCTTGAAATTCTCTTTTTTTTTGAAAATATGACACATAAAAGTTAAGAAAATTCCATTTCGGGAATTCAAGATTACTGTCAGTGGTGTGATATTAACTTGATAGGAATGTGGGTCAGAGCTGTGATATTACCTTGACTCAACGGGAATTTCAGTTTCATTTGGGAAGACTGAAAACATTACTGTCATAGGTGTAATGTTAAACTTGACATTGAAGATAATGCTAGAGGTGTAATTTTGAACTTGGCATTGGTCATCTCAACTTCGATATGGAAGTTCGAGGGAAAGTCATTGTCAAAGGTGTATTATTGAACTTAGCAATGAACCGGACGCTAGAGGTGTGATGTTAAACTTAGTATCGCTCATCTCAGCTTCAATATGGAAGCCTGAGAAAAAGTGATTGTCAGAGGTTTAGTATTGAACTTGGCAGCAACTTAATCATTGTTAGAGGTGTGGTGTTAAACTTAACAATAGTTTATCAGAGGCGTAATTTTGAACTTGATAAGAATTAGTTTGCGATAGGAGCAATTTTGAGGGGTTGTCATTCTATTGATGAGAATTGACAAGTGAAATTTGAAATGTCAGAAGTGTAATTTTAACTTGGCAAAAATTGATCTGCGATAGGAGCATTTTGAGGACTTGTGACTCCATGTAGAGGAGAGACAAGTGAAGTTTGTACTCGTTATGGAGTATTAAAATTTTTCATTGTAGAAGTGTAATGTTAACATAGCAATGATTGTATTTGTGGACCTACTACTCTATAGAGAGAATTGGTAGGGAATTTTGGATGGAAAGTAAAATGAACTATCAGAGGTTTAATATTACATGACAATTGTTGATTTTCTGAGACATGAGAAATTTGCCGTTAGAGGTGTAGTATTAACATAACATCGAGGATTACTAACGAGTTTTGTTGTCAGAGGTTTATTAACTTGACTGAATCCACTAGGAATTGAAAATATCCAGTTGGTCAGAGGTGTAATATTAACTTGACTGAATCCACGTTCATTTCATTAGAAAATGAACACAGTGCTTTTTTGGCCCTATCATTCTGTAGGTGAGAATTGGTAGGAGATTTTGGAGAGAATGTGACCAAGTCCCTTAGGAGTTTTAGCAAATCCTCAGCTATCAACGATTGATGGGCCTTTATCAATCACCGTTTGAGTTGTGCTAGCCATGCTATTCCTCTCAGCATGATGAGTTGTCGAAGACTTATATTAGATTTAAAAGCCAACATTTTCCTCTATCTTTAGCCATCGGATGCGTCGGATGTCAGTAGAACGGTAACTAAAGTAAAACTGAAGTTTTACATTTTGTTCCTTCTTCAATATTTATATCATGCATCATGATATAACTAGCGCTTGATTGGCTTGATGCTGATTGACCGTGATGTGATCTAGTAGAGGAAGAAAGCTTTCCTTAGCGTTGATCTTGGATCTGAAGCTTCGGTCAGAAGTGTAGTATTAACCTGATTGGGAGAAGAGTGCTATCAAGGATAGTATTTCTTCAAGAATTTGCCGTTAATTGGCATCATGAGCGTATCACTGTCTGAGGTTATGAGGCGATATGCTTCATTTGAGTAGACCGACTCTACTACAAATGGTCTTTCTTATTTGGGCTGAAATTTTCTTTTTGTCTTATGTGTCATCACCATAGGTCTTCTGACGGCTAAGACAAGATCACCTTTCTTGAAAGTTCGCTCCTGACTTTCTTGTTGAAGGCTCTGGTAATTCGAGCTTGATAGAGCTCGATTTGCTGTTGAGCTTGCAAGCGTTTATCGTCCAACGCTTCCAGTTCTTGGAGTCGCAGTTGATGCTTCTCTTCATTTGTCATCTCGGTTGCCAAGGTGACACGTAGAGATGGGATTTAGATTTCTAATGGGAGCACAGCTTCACACCTATATACTAAAGAGAATGGTGTAGCCTTCATTGGGGTTCAGATAGTTGTGCGATAGGCCCATAAGCATTCACCTAACCTGTCGTCCCAGTCACGTTGGCTTTTCGAGACGAATTTCTTGAAAAGTTTTCTAATAGTTTTATTGAAAGCTTCTGCGAGGCCGTTAGCGACTGGGTAGTATACCGTTGAAGACACACTCTAGATTCTGAACTTATTACAGAACTTTTGAAAAGCCTGACTGACGAACTGGGCCCATTGTCATGGACAATTCGCCGTAGCACACCAAAACGGTAGATGACGTGATGTTTAATAAATTTGATCACATCAGATGTCTTTACCTCCCTCAAAGGAATATCTTCAGCCCATTTAGAGAAGTAATCAGTTATAATTAAGATGAACTGATATCCTTTGGATGATGGTGGGTTGATAGGGCCGATCACGTCCATCCCGCACATCTCAAATGGCCAGGTAGAGGTTGTAGAGCGGAGATATCTTGGTGCTCGATGAATGAAATCACCATGGACGTAGCATCGTTTGGCGTAAGTGATGGCATCTGAGATCATCTTAGGCCAATAATATCCCAGTCTTCGGAGTCGATCTCCAAGCTTTGGACCAGTCTGATGAGCTCCACACATGCCATCATGCGCTTCTTGAAGTAGTTCCCACGCCTCCTTTTGTGATAGGCAGCAGAGGAGGATCCCGTCATGCGATCGACGATACAGTATTCGCGTGATCGCATTATAATATAATTTAAGGGCTTTCCTTCTAATGGCAGTCGCTTTTTTGGATCATCTTCAAAGAAGCGTGTCAGGAAGAGCTTCTCTAAATCACCCCAATTTTTAATGGAGCCTTCTGGGAGTTTCATAACCATTCAAAGGCAAGCCCTTTTAGAGTGCCGATGAACAATGTGCCAGGATGGCATCATTATCTACTACATTTCCTGTCTGAGACTTGAAGTAGTAAATATGTTAGTTCGTTGACCCTTTGCCATCAAAAGTTTGTAGGGTTGGAGCTTTGAACTTAGGAGGGTATGGAACAAGGTCCCACTCGGCCGAATATGGCCGGATCACTCCTACTTCTTGGAGGCCTTTCCAGTTGGTAAGAGCTTCCAGACGGTGCTCCAATTGACTTATTCTTTTAGAATGAATATTCCCATGGTCCGGGTTGCCTTCCTCCTTAGACGAGGATTTAGATGACTCGGAATTAGATTGCTCCTTCTCCTCGATATGTACAGAAGATGAGCTTTTTCTCTCTTTCCGTTTGCCTTTGGACTTTTTAGAAGAAGTTTTGGTGGTTGACTTCCTCTTGTCCTCAAGCAATTGTATCAGCATCTGTTTGGGGGAATCGATGAATTCTTATTGAGCACGAATCATCTCGAATTGTTCCCTTTGGACCTAGGCTTGTTTTCAAAACGCCTGGTCATCTCCTCTGGAGTATTTGTCATGTACGCGAAGGCTTCCTTCTATATGGAAGTGTTCGAAGCCTGCGATTCTACAATGGCGGAATGTGATTCATTTACTTAAATGCCCCGAGTTAGGGCACTGTAGTGGATCGGGGCAACCGTACCAGTCCGAGTGCGAGTATGCCAATACACTCCTTCTGGTTCCGTGTTAGACTCTTCGGAGCTGATTGCTGGTTGTTTTCCCTTACTTCTGCTTGCCATGTTTGCAGTGACTTCAGGGTACTCCATGTCAGAGAAGGTTATCCTCCTATGGAGGATACCTTTTGGCTGATCGGGAGGTTGGGGTCAATCGTCTGAACACCGACTATTTGCTTATATGTAAGCTACAGCGCCATTCACAAAGCCTTGCCGTGATGAGCCATTCACAGCAACAAGACGGAGTGATCTGATTAGCACTCCTTTTCTTCGTCAAATATCTCTTAGATCTGTCAGAGGGGGATCAAAGAGATCAGCCTCGGGTTGTCGAGGGCTTTGCAGCTTCTGAGAGTTATCCTTACGTCGTAAAGCTGAGACGCAGGGTTCTGAGACGCGGAGCTCATGTCCTGTAAGATAGACGCGGCTCTTGCGTTTTGGCTTTGAAACGTGTGTCTCGCACCTCTGTTGAGAAGAGACGTGGACCTCGCGTTGCTGATTGTCGCATCTGGCTAGCGACACTTGAGAAACGCAAGCCTTCCGGGTCCCGCATATAACTGTAGAGACGCGGGTCTCGTGTCTCGGATGAGAGGCACGGACCTCGCACTGCTGAATGTCGCGTTTGGGAAGTGGAGCTTCAAAAACACAAGTTTGGTGAGCCTCGCATTTAGGTTTCCAAACGCGGACTTCGCGTGTCTGACGTGATTCAGAAGAGACGCGGGCTTGAACCTCGCGTCCTGTATCTGCTGGACAGATAGTTGTTCCAGTTTCTCGCGCCTTTAGTTGACACGCACGTCATCTTTATCGTCGCTCAGCATTCCGGTTACGCCGTACGGGTTGATGAGAACCCCCGTGACCTAGAGCTGAGGAAGAGGACGGGCATGAGCAGGCTGAGCATCAGCAATGCTATCCTCGCAGGTCTCGTGGGAGACGTTGACGCGGGCATTACGTATGATGCGGTTAGCCATGACATCCTTCTTGCCAGTCGCGTCTGAGGGGATCTCAGAGTGAATTGAAGAGCGGGTCCCCGAGGAGACCTTGCGATACTGCCACGCTCTAGGGCTTTTGGAGCCAGAAGAGAGAACTCTTCATACTTTGCCTGGTCGAACTCGTCAATAAGTGATTCGATCATTTTTTTCATGTAGGTGACGTCACCTTGCGCCATAACTTACTCATCGGTAGAGAAAGTAGTCCCCAGCGGAGTTGCTATCTCTTATTTGGTAGGAAAAATTGAAGATCGAGGAGTAAATTCTTTATTTGATGGTAAAGAAAATTACAACGGATTAATAATCCTCTTACAAGTGAGGGGAGATATTCAAGCTCAGACCTCCCCTTTGTTTAAAGCTCGGTTCTTGATGCGGCGATGGAAAGTGAATCTTATTTTTCGTTGACCGGGTGAATGTCAGGACCTCTTGGGAATCCTCTCTTTGGATAGTAGACGAAGTAACACAGCTTCTGTCTACTAGGATCTCAAAGAGATTGTGGGCAAATGAACTTGTACGCAGTAAGTTGTTAGAAGAGTTGAACTCTCTCTTTCTTTTCGGCTGGAAGTCTTGGTGCTTCTACGGCTTACAACCGAAGTTCTATTTTTACAAAGAATTTTTTCGACCCCTTTTCCATAGCAAACTGGGTTATTTACAAAGGCTTCAGGGGGTAACAGTGTCCCCTAAAAATACTCCATAATGGGGGTTAACTCTCTCATTACGTGGGCAGTAATTGACCCAGTAATGAAGGCTGTTATAACCGAGACATAGGCTTTGGGCCTCGCGTTCTGCCATTGAGATGATACTTGAGAATACGAGCTTCCAATTTTGCGTCAAGCTTTGTGTGAGATGCGAGCTCTGGGCTCTACGTCTTGGTCGTTGTGGTAAAGTAGAGACGCGGGTTTCGACCCTCGCGTCTTGGTACTGTAGTGATGCAACTGCAGTAAGGCTGAGACGCGTGTTTCGACCCTTACGTCTTGGTGCTGTGGTAGTGGCTATGATTAACCCTGCATCTGGAGTATGGACTCTGCTTTTTGATGACTTATCTTCAGTGATTTTTAGACACCTACAACTTTACCGAGCAAAAAAATATTTGTGATTTTCAGAGAAATTTTCGTTGAAGAAATTACCGAGCAAAAAATTTCTTTTATAATGAATGATATCAAAGTTGCAGTATTTAAAAATATCAATTTGGAGTAAAAAGTGATTTTAATCATAGTTTAACTATAGATTGTGACTTTAAGCCTTTTTTTAATTTGTATGTTTAAAGAAAACTACGATCAAAGTCGTAGTCTTTGAAATAATAATTTTGAATAAATAAGAAGTTTTTAAAATATTTCAAATTTAGACTGTGACTTTGAGTTTTTTAATTTTGTTTCTTTAAAGAAGACTGCGACTCAAAGTCTCAATCTTTGAAATTAATAATTTTGAAAATAAGTTATTTAAAAATATTTCAAGCTATAAACTGTGACTTTAAGCTTTTTTTAGTTTATTTGTTTTAAGAATACTGCAACCAAAGTAGCAGTCTTTCAAATTAAGTTATTTAGAATACTGCGAACTTTATTGCAGTCTCGTATAACTTTTTTTTAAATGCAACTGAAGTCGCAGCCTATAGAAAATAAGCTCTTTAGAATACGGCGAACTTAATAATCGCGGTCTTGTATAACTTCTTTTTTACTGGTAATAAAAACTGTAACCACGATCGTAGTTAATTATAAATCAGATATTGTTATAACTGATAAAACTAGCAGTAAAATTTTACTCAGAAATGTCATTTTAAATGAACTGTGACTATGGTCGCAGTATGAAATCAGAAATGGTTAATTCTCATTGCACATATGAACTACGATCAAGTTCACAGTGTAAGAACAATATATAAAACTTGTTATCATTAAGCACTGTGACGTCGTTCACAGTCCTTAATCACAATTAGCATATTACAGAATTTTTTTATGTATATGCAATAAAAGTTGCAGTACTAAGAACATTCAGTCCTAACAAAATAGATTAGAGCTGTGACTGTGGTAACAATCCTTATATAACACAAGTTATAAAATACTATATTATAACTGTGACCTAGTCGCAGTCATTAATATCCTATCCACCGTGATACAACGAGTATCTAAAAAATACTAAGAAAATTAATCTAGATAAAGGAAAGAGGTGCACTATATGAGAATTAAAAACTGGAAAGAAACATTTTATAAAAAGCTACTTTGTTGTTGTAGGTTGTCTAAAAATCATTAAAGACAAGTCGTCAAAAGCAGAGTCCCAAATTCCAGACGCAGGGCGCGTCACAGCAGCACCAAGGCTCGTGGGTCGAAACCCGCGTCTCAGCCGCACCAAGGCGCGTGGGTCGAAACCCGCGTCTCAGCCGCACCAAGGCTCGAGGTCGAAACCCGCGTCTCAGCCGCACCAAGGCGCGTGGGTCGAAACCCGCGTCTCAGCAGCACCAAGGCGCGAGGGTCGACACCCGCGTCTCAGCAGCCCCAAGGCATGTGGCTCGAAACCCGTGCCTCAGTTGTAACCGTCCCGATTATAGGGTCAATCACGGCCCACATAACGGGGAAAGTTAACCCCATTATAGAGTGTTTTTAGGAGGCACGTACGCTCCTGAAACCTCTATAAATAACCCCGTTGCTATGAAGAAGGGTCGAATTTTCGGAGAGAAGAACTCTGAGAGAAAAGAGCTGGACTTTAGAGCTTCTAGAGAGGAGGAAAGAGAGTCCAACCCTTCAAACAACTTGCTGCGTACAAGTTAGTCTTTGCCTACAATCTCTTTGAGATTTCTGGCCGACAGAGCTGCGTTACTCCATCCGCCACCCGAAGAGAAGATCCC
Organism: Agave tequilana; assembly: GCA_038442645.1. Lineage (NCBI taxonomy): Eukaryota > Viridiplantae > Streptophyta > Magnoliopsida > Asparagales > Asparagaceae > Agave > Agave tequilana. The sequence goes on from JAVJIF010012416.1 coordinate 61,674, forward strand.
CAAAAGTTTTCGACGTTCACCCCGGTCAATGGAAAACAAGATTCACTTACCATCGCCACCTGAAGAACCCAGCACTAAACAAAGGGGGATTTAAGATTCAACATCTCCCCTCCCTTGTAGTCGGAGCAGAAGTCCGTTGTAACCTTTCAACTGATTCAAGAAACTTTACACTGAACCATTCTCCGTACCAAACAAGAGATGGCGACTCCGCTGGGGACTTTCGTTACAGACGAACAAATTGTGGCGCAAGGTGACGTCCTCTACAAGGGGAAAATAGTCGAATCGCTCGTTGTAGAATTTGACCAGGCAAAGTATGAAGAGTTCCTCTCTTCCGGCTCCAAAAGCCCAAAGGCCCGCGCTACCGCAGGGTCTCTACGGGGACTTGCCCTGAAGTCCGATCTGAGCCTCTCTCAGAGGCAGCTGCTGTGAGGGATGTTGTGGCCAATTACGCCAGGCGTAACACACGCGCCAACGTCTCTCAGGAGACCCGCGTGGTCAAATTCTCTGGCGTCCAGCCGATCCACTCTCTTCCTCAGCACCAGGTCGTCGTTGGTTTCTCTCAACCCTCACGACGCAACCGGAACGCTGAACGCCGACAGAGGAGGCGTGCGCGTCAACTGCAAGTTGAAACACTGATCGTCCAACTGAGGCAAGACGCAAGGTTCAAACCGGCGTCTCTGCTGCACCACATCCGACACGCGAAGTCCGCGTTTGACAGCCCAAACGTGAGGCTCACTCAGTTGGCTCCTCTGAAGCCCCACTCCCCATACGCCAAGGCGAAACTCGCGCACCTTGCCAAGTGCAAGAGGCACGCGCCTCTAGGCATGGGGCCCAGCAGCCCTGTATCTCTCAAGCGTCTCTGCCCCGGTGCAATAATCAGCAACGCGATAGTCGCGTCTCTTCTTAACAGAGACGCCAGACGCGCGTCCTGAAGACGCGACGCAAGAGCTGCGTTCATGCGCCCCACGTCGCTGAACCCTGTGTCCCAACAGTACAGGGCAGGAAAGCTTTCCGCCCTCGATATTGCGAGGCTAATCTCTTTGATCCTCCTTCCACGGATCTGAGAGATTATTTGACAAAGAAAAGAAGTGCTAATCAATCACTTCGTCATTTTGCTGCCAATGGCTTATCACAATGCTCTCCGAATGCCGTTACAATTCAGGTGCAAACCAGCAGTCTCTAGTTAGACAGCTGACCCTGATTCCCCGATCAGCTAAGAGAAGTCGTTCCCACAGGAGGAGAATTTTCTCTGATACTGAATATCCAGAGCTCACTGCAAACATGGTGAGTAGGAGCAGAGGAAAACAACCTGCAATCAGTTCCGATGATGAGTCTGACACAGAACCGGAAGGAGTGTACCGACACACTCGCGCCCGGACCGGGGCAATTCCCCCGATTGACTACAATGCTCTAGTCCGGGGCATTGAGGTGAATGACTCGCATTCCGCTATTGCAGAGTCGCAGGCTTCAAATTCCTCCATGGAGAAAGAGGCCTACATATATATGATTAGCACTCCTGAGGAGACCGCCAGGCGCTTGGAGCAGCAAGCCCAGGTCCAGAAGTACAACTCGAGATGATTCGTGCTCAGCAAGAATCTATCGACTCCCTCAAGCAGATGCTCACACAATTACTTGAAGACAAGAGGAAGTCAACCAACAAAGCCTCCTCTAAGAAGTCTAAAGGCAAGCGAAAAGAGGGGGAAAGCTCATCTTCTGTGCACATAGGGGAGGAAGAGCAGTCTACTTCTGATTCATCTAAATCCTCATCGCAGGAAAAGGACAACCAAGACCAGGGAAAAGTTCATTCTAAAAGAATGAATCAGTTGGAGCAACGTCTTGAGGCCCTTACCAACCGGAAAGGCCTCCAAGAAGCAGGATTAATCCAGCCATATCCGGCCGAGTGGGACTTAGTTCCGTACCTACCCAAGTTCAAGGCTCCGACCCTCCAAGCGTTTGATGGGAAAGGTTCACCGAACCAACATATCTACTACTTCAAATCTCAAACAGGGAACGTGGTAGATAACGATTCTATTCTGGCGCGTTTATTCATCGGCACCTTAAAAGGGCTCGCCTTTGAATGGTTCATGAAGCTCCCAGAGGCTCCATCAAAAATTGGGGCGACTTGGAGAAACTCTTTCTAACGCGCTTCTTTGAAGATGACTCGGAGGTCAACATGCCTACCCTTTTAGCCACCAAGCAGCGAAAGGGAGAGTCCGTCAAGTCTTTCGTAGAAAGATTTCGGAATGTGGCACTCCGATGTCCAAGCGGTATAACCCAGGTCACCCTGGTGGAAACATGCCGCCACAATCTCCAAACTTCAGTCCTTGCCCAAATTGGAGTTGCTGAAAGCCGCACCTGGAAGCAGTTAATCCAATAAGGTGAACAGGCTAAAGAGATCGTCGCCCGGGTCAAGGCAGAAGAAAACAAACCCAGACCTGAGAGGTCATCGAGACGTGCGCCAGACACATCCCTCCAAGCCAAACGGAAGGACAACTTGGCGACAGAAACCAAATCTTCTGTCAAGCCTCAACCGATTAAAGGAAGTGGCTCTTCATGCCAACCACGCGCCAACAAACAGTATTCCTTCAAGGATGAACATGTTGACTCGCTCTTCAAATTACTCAACAAGAGCAACCGACTGAAACTCCCTGAAGCTAGGCGCCCTGAAGAAGTCGGTAAAACCGATAATCCCAACTACTGCATGTATCACAGGATGTTGGGGCACCCCACCAAGAGCTGTTATGTCTTCAAGGACATCCTTCAGGCCCTGATTGACGCGGAGGTATTAAAACTCCGTCCAGAGCAGAAGAAGGTGGCGGCCAACATGACGTCGTTCCTTCAGTTTGGAAGGCAACCTCCAATACCCTCTGGAGTAGCCCCTATCCCAAGAGGAGAGCTGAGAATGGTCAACACAGACCCTCACTAACAGCAAGAGAAGGGCCTGGTACCCGTTTTCACACCCCAAGGAGAAGTCATGTGGGTTCATCCCGACCTTGTGGATGGCCAGCAATGGACCACTGTGACCAGCAGGAAGTCCAAAGGCAAAGCTAAGTCTTCATCCTGTAATGTGGTATGCGCCTCTTCTCGAGAAGCGGAGACTGATGTTCCTTCGTTGACCGATTCAGAAGAGGAGACAATAGTTCTGGCCACAGAACCCAGTCAACTTGTGGCGGAAACCCGTTCAGGGCAGTCATATTTGAAAAAGTATGACGAAATGGCGGTAATTCCTCCAAGACCCGCTGCAGAGTTAGCCAAGCCCTCCACAAAGAAACCTGTGGAGAAACAGAAAGAACTTCGATTTTTTCGAGTTCTTTCGAAAGACATAGCGGAAGGATCCACAGCACCTTACCGCTTTGATGTCTTGGCTTAACTAGCCAACATCCCGGCGCGGATTACGCTTTATGAGCTTCTTAGGCTATCAAAGTCGACCAGAGAAGTTCTACAAGAGGCTCTGGCTAATGCTGAGGTCTTCATGACCCAGTGCCGATCGGGCCAAAGGAGGAAGATGTAGAGGATTGCCTCCACGCCTCCCAAAATATTCCCTGCATCACCTTCACGGCAGATGATATGCAAGTCAAGGGAAACATGATCGACCCCTTTACTTCGCAGGGTATATTGGATCATCTGAAGTGAACCGCATTCAGGTAGATCCCGGATCTGCATTGATTTTCGTGATCTAAATGAGGCTTGTCCCAAAGACGAATTCCCACTGCCAATCACAGATGTTATGATTAACAACACATGTGGATTCGAGCGAATGTCCTTCATGGATGGATTCTCAGGATATAATCAAATTAAAATGTATCCTGACGACGAGAAACATACCTCTTTCAGGACACCACTGGGGGTATACTGCTACACCATCATGCCCTTCGGACTGAAGAATGCAGGGGCAACATATCAAAGGGCCATGAATGCCATTTTCCATCAGCATATGCGCAAAACAGTGGAATGCTATGTGGACGATATCGCGGTGAAAAGCCGCGCTAAAGGGGATCATATAACTGATCTAAAGGTCGTCTTTGACATCATGCGGGCCCATCAATTGAAGATGAACCCCACCAAGTCCTTCCTGGGGGTGGCCAGTGAAAAATTCCTCGGGTTTGTAGTAACCTCTACGGGATTCATGTAGACCCAGAAAAGGTTCGCGCTATCCAGGAGATGCAACATCCGGGAAACCTCAAGGAGCTTAGGGGATTGCAAGGACGATTGGCGTACATCCGAAGGTTTATCTCAAATCTCTCCGGAAGATGCCACCCTTTTCCAAATTATTGAAGAAAGGTGTTTCGTTCATTTGAGACAGCGCTTTCCAGCAAGCATTTGAGGAAAATAAACAGTACCTCACACAACCGCCAGTCCTTGCAGCCCCGGTGTCTGGGAAACCTTTCCTGGTATATCTCCGAGCAATGGATCATTCTTTAGGAGCTCTACTAGCTCAGAATGATGATCAAGGACGAGAGCAAGCAATCTACTATTTGAGTAGAACAATGATCGGAGCCGAACCTCGGTACAACCCGATCGAGAAAGAGTGTTTGGCATTGGTGTTTTCTATTCAGAAATGCGACACTATTTGGTAGGCCAAACAATAAACGTCATCTCAAAAGTCAACCCCTTGAGGTTACTTATGACAAAGCCTTCATCATTGAACGGCCGGCTGGCAAAATGGGCCATATTGCTATCCCAATATGAAATGCACTTTTTTACCACAAAAAGCAGTGAAGGGTCAAGCGGTGGCAGATTTCCTGGCTGAGCATCCAGATCCAAGGGCAGCCCAACTTTACGAAGATCTCCCAAACGAGATCGCTGAAGCCTGCCAGACCCAGACATCCTTCGAAAGGTAGGTGTGGCAACTTTTCTTTGATGGTGCATCGAGAACAAGCCCAAAATGACACATAGTGGCAGGAGTAGGAGTAGTACTCGTCTCCCCACAGAACTATGTGATTCCTCGAGCAGTCTCATTAACCGAGCCGTGTTCCAATAATGTGGCGGAGTACAATGCTCTTTTGATTGGGATGCAACTTGCCGATGAGATTGGCGTTGAAAATCTCGAGGCATATGGTGACTCCAAACTCATCGTTAGCCAGGTTCGCGGGGAGTACGAAGTCAGACATGAAGACCTAGTACCCTATTACAACGCAACTGTCCACATGGCTGAGAAGTTTACAAACTTCTACATCGATCATGTACCACGCAAGCAAAATGCGCATGCAGATGCACTGGCATCACTCGCTGCCTCTTTAGCTCTACCGGCTGGAACAGTGGAGAAGATATTTGTCCACAGCCATGACCTGTATTGCCCGAGAATTGCTCCTGAGGACTACCAGGAGCCAACAGGAGATTCTCAAAGCAAAGAAGCGCTGGAATTGTCAATCGGTCCAGAGCCTAGAGACTGGCGATTCCCCTACATTGATTATGTCCTGTATGGCATCTTGCCTGAGGACACCAAAGAAGCGGCTGCCATTCGAAGGAAAGCCCCTAAATTCTACTATAATGCGATTACTCGAACATTGTATCGTCGATCGCATGACGGGATCTTGCTCCGCTGCCTTTCATCAAAAGAGGCACAGGAAATATTGAAAGAAGCCCATGACGGTATGTGTGGAGCCCATCAACCTGGCCCAAAACTTGCATACCGACTCCAAAGGCTGGGATATTATTGGCCTAAGATGATCGCTGATGCCATCAATTATGCCAAAAGATGTCACGCCTGCCAAATACATGGCGATTTCATCCATCAAGAACCGGGGTATCTTCATCCTACGACCTCTACCTGGCCATTTGAAATGTGGGTGATGGATGTAGTTGGCCCTATCAGCCCTCCATCATCAAAGGACATCGGTTTATTTTGGCCATAACCGATTACTTCTCCAAATGGGCTGAGGCCATTCCCTTGAAGGAGGTAAAGTCATCAGACGTGATCAAATTCGTCAAACATCATGTCATTTACCGTTTTGGTGTACCTCGGCGAATCGTCCACGACAATGGACCCCAGTTTATCAGTCAGGCTTTCCAAAGGTTCTGCGCCAAGTTCAGAATCCAGAGTGTGTCCTCAACGGCATACTACCCCGCCGCTAATGGTCTCGCAGAAGCTTTCAACAAGATCATTGGCAAGCTTCTCAAGAATTCGTCTCGAAAAGTTAACGTGACTGGGACGACAAGCTGGGTGAATGCTTATGGGCTTATCGCACAACTGTTCGAACCCTAACTAAAGCTACACCATTTTCTTTGGTATACGGGTGTGAAGCAGTGCTTCTACTAGAAATCTAAATTCCATCTCTACGCGTCGCCCTGACAGCAGAGATGACAAATGAGGAGAAGCATCGACAGCGACTCCAAGAATTGGAAGCCTTAGATGACAAACGTCTGCAGGCCCAACAACAAATCGAGCTTTACCAAGCCCGGATTACCAGAGCCTTCAACAAGAAAGTTAAAATACGCACTTTCAAGAAAGGCGATCTTGTCTTAACCGTCAGAAGACCTATGGTGATGACACATAAGACAAAAGGGAAATTCCAGTCTAAATGGGAAGGACCATTTGTAGTAGAGTCAGTCTACTCAAATGGATCATATCGCCTCATAACCTCAAATGGCGATACACTCATGATGCCGATCAATGGGAGATTCTTAAAGAAGTACTATCCTTAATAGTACTCCTCCACTGATCAAGTTAAAAGTACACCTCTGATCAAAACAAGAAGAGCTTCTTCATTAACATCAGACGCCTCCGACGGCTAAGGATAGAGGAAAATGTTGGCTTCTAAGCCCAACATAAGTCTTCGACAACTCATCATGCTGAGGGGAATAGCATGGCTAGCCCAACTCAAACGGTAATTGGTAAAGGCATATCAAACCCGTTGACAGCTGAGGTTTGCTAAAAACCTGGGTTCTAATGTTCCCATCTTCATTAACATCCGACGCTTCCGACGGCTAAGGATAGAGGAAAATGTTGGCTTCTAAGCCCAACATAAGTCTTCGACAACTCATCATGCTGAGGGGAATAGCATGGCTAGCCCAACTCAAACGGTAGTTGGTAAAGGCACTTCAAATCTGTTGATAGCTGAGGATTTGCTAAAAATCCTAAGTGGATGTAATTCCACCCTCTCCTCCAAAATCCCTTACCAATTCTCATACACAGAATGGTAGGTCTACAAAATACAGTCATTGCTAAGTTAAACACTATACCTCTGGTAATGAAAATTTCAATACTCCCTATCGAGTACAAATTTTACTTGTCAACTCTATGTAGAGTGGCAGACCTTCAAATTCGCCAAGTTAATACTATACCTCTGGCACTTCAAACTTCACTTGTCAATTCTCATCAATAGAATGACAGGTCCTCAAATTGCTTATATCGCAAGTCTACTACTGTCAAGTTAATATCACAACTCTGACAATATACTGTTAAGTTAACATTACACTTCTAACAGTAATCAAGTTGTTGCCAAGTTCAATATTAAACCTCTGACAGTCACCTTCCTTCAGACTTTCATATCAAGGCTGAAATAAACGATGCTAAGTTAACACTACACATCTAGCATCCAGGTCATTGCTAAGTTCAACAATACACTTAAGGCCATGACTTTCCCTCGGACTTCCTTATTAAAGTCGAGATGACCAATGCCAAGTTCAAAATTATACCTCTAGCATTATCCACACTGTCAAGTTAAACATCACACCTATGATAGTGACACTTTCAGTTTTCCCAAATGAAAGCTGAAATGCTTCTGAGTCAAGTTAATATCACACCTCTGACTCACATTCTTGTCAAGTTAACATCACACTTCTGGCAAGACAACTTTCAACCCGTTAACTTAATATCACACCTCTAACAGTAAAAATTTTCCTAGATCCCCCGCGAATCTAGCCTCACTTGTTATTCTTGTCAACAGAATAACAAGTCCACTTAAAAACATTGTTAGGTTAACATTACACCATTAACAGTGTTTTCATTGACTCCCCAGCTGATCTTAATCAAGTTAATCCCAAACCTCTGATAAAAGTTCATCCTCCCTGGGGGTACAAATTCAGTTTGTCATTCTCCGTTATAGATTGACAGGTCCACAAAAGTTATCTTATCTCTGTTAAGTTAATATCACACCTCTGACAGCATTGTTGAGTTCCTGAAATAGGATCTCTCTCTATAAAATTTGACTCGTTAAGATTATCATCATAGTTTTGACAAGTCAAAGATTCTTTGTTTCTATTCGTCTGACTTTAAAAGAAAAAGTTCAGAACAATAGGAGACAAAAAGAAAAGTGTCACTTTTATTTACATCCAGTCATATGAAAGTGATACAAAACGCTCTCTTATTTAATAAGATTGAGTGTTACAGATAAAGGAGTACAAAGAAGTCCTCTCTCTCTCTCAAAGGTTGCACTCACTCCTTGAAGCTGCTCAGAACTCCAAGTACAAGATGTTTGGAAGGGCGCCAAAGTAGGATTGAACACTATGGCGATGATCGAAAGCTGATTGCACCACGATGCATGATGTAAACATTGAAAGAGCCCATCGTTGACCAAGAGCAATGATGTTTTTTGAGGTCGAAAGGCAGCAGAATCTTCTGATTCCACCTGACCATCCGAAGTGGCGGGGTATGATCCTTCGTTGATGAACATCTCCACCACCAGAAAGTCATCCAATGAGCATGGAGTTTTCATCGATGTCACTTCCGGGGTAGGTGAAGGGAGAATTCAAGGACATAACCACCACTATATCCCCCTCCATACTCACTCTGACATGCCATGCCAAGAAGCATGACTGGTGCATTGAATCCAAAGAGATCTTGGCGAGGGTCCGATCCCCGTCTCCTGAAGACGGGAGCCATGACTTCTTCTCCTGTGGTCGACCACCGACCAAGTTCGCTGGCCGATATATTCTCCCAAGGGCCCAGCGAACATGAAAAAGGATGATCAAGCCTACCTGCAAGAAGCAAACAAAAAAATTAGAAGATCTGAAACTTAATATATTTCAACAAGAAAAACTAAGTGACAGACGCAGCTATTGCGGAAAACTGCAGACGCAGGAATGACCCGCGCAGTGAGCCAAACTTCTGCGGTGGCAGAAACAGACGCGATCAAAGCTGTGATACACGCAGTCTGGTTTTGCATCCGCGTCTAAGGTATGAGGCGCTAAGAGAATCAGACGCAAAAATTGCCGTCTCCCTGTTCAATGGACAGAGGTTGCAAAATTCAGGCCCGAAACCTTTGATCTAAGTCAACAGCCTCAGACGCGAGCTCTGTATGTAAAGCCCATGGTCCAGGTGCAAAAGTCCATTATACTCGTATCCAGAAAATCTTAAGTCAGAATTTTCTGAACGGTGCAACTTTCAAAAGATGGATACATCAGTTGGACTTCAGAAGAAGGTCAAGAAGATGAATCTCTTTAAGAGATATCAAAACTGAAACTCAGTTGGGCCGAAAATTTCATGGCAAAACCAGGAAGTCATACCCGCAGATGCCTCTATTAAAGTTGAACTTTCTGCATCAAAGTGCAGACATAAAAGGTGTTCAAGGAGACGCTTTTTGTTATTGAAATCACTTGACAGTGGTAATCTTCCGGAAAGGCTAAATAGAAGCATGAAAGCTCTGGGTCGTCTTCGTCCATGGAGGCAAGTCCCTGGTGAAGTCCTTGAAGGGAGAAGACAAGATCTCTTAGAGCATTCGCTCTCAAAGAAAGCAGTCTAAGTAATGAACTGCTGAAAGGCGAGGCTGAGCCCTATTTATAGGCAAACCATAATGCCTATAATTAATGCTCGCTAATTAGAACCGTCGGCTTTAATGACCGCACGAGTGTCGAAGCCCAATAAAGGTTTGACGCGTGGATCGTCGCTTCGGGAAACAATAGAGACGCGGGCCTCCAACTGCCAGCGCCGGCTTGGCATTGAAGGGCGTTAATGCTTAAACCCAATGAAGGGCTGACGCGTGGACTGCCGCGTCGGGAAATGTCGGATGATACGAGTCCCCAATCGTTAACATCGACTGGACATTTAAACATCCAACAAAATCTTTATGACAAGCTGCATGTAACGCCTGGGAAGTTGCACCAAACGCAGGCCCGAGAGCCGCGTCCAGGAACTTGCGTCCCTTTCAGCGTCCTCTTTCCTTCTAGTTAAGAGAACTGCGACCGCGTCTCTCGAGCAGTTCAGTGCTGCGTTCCCTTAGCAAGGAGGGGCCCGTACTGGGGGTCGCGCTTGGAATCACATAAAAGTGAAAAGCTGCGTCCTGAGACTTGTGTCCTCAACGGAGAAGGCCTATGACATTCACAAGCATCTTGGAGCTGCGTCTACATGGCGAGATGATAATGATGTTCCTATCATAAACTCAATATAATCTGAATTTGCATCAGGCCAAGGACCCAGTGCCGCGTCCTCATATCTATGCGTCAGTTTTGAGGAGCATAAGACCGCGCCCTCACGACATCCTGAATTCTGCACTTGGGCAGAGTTAAGGGTTGCGGCTAGGGAGCCGCACCCGAAGCTGCGTCCTTCGCGCCAACTGGAACCGCGTCTCAATGGACAGGTCAGAGTCGCGTTTCTCAGGACCGCGTCTCCCTATAAATCAGAGCCGCGTTCCTCCCAAGAACTTAGTTCTACCTAAGTTCATTATTCACAGTCAGTCAAGGATCACAGCCAAAGACTGCCGCTAAGAAATTGGATTCATCCACAGTGGAACAATGACGATGGAGCAAAATTTCAAGAGACTTTTATTATTTGAGCTAAAAATGATAAAAGTGATACAAACACTCTTGATGAATTGAGTGTGCTGTCCCTAAAAAAAGGGGGAGGCTAATAATCTTGATTAGCCAAAGAACGGATTTGTTCTCAGAGGTGATGTATCTCGTGCTGACGTGCTTTCTCAGCCTCCATGAGAGCCTGGACCCGCAACTCCTCCTCGGACAAAAATCTCCTCGCAGCCAGCTGTGCTCGTAGGGATTCCAACCTGGAGGAGTGAGTGGAGAGGTTTTCTTCAACCTGCATCTTGGCAGCCTCCAGCCCTTCCAGCTTCTTCCTGGCAGTGGCAAGCTTCTTCTCATTGATTGCAATCAAGGCTTCTGCTTTGGCTATGGTGGCCCGAGCACTGATGATAACTTGCTCTGCGCTCTGCATGACGAGTTCAGATTCCCTTGAATCGCCAATCAGCTTTTGATGGTCCGCCTGGAAATGTTGGAGATGGTGAATCTCTTCGGCTATTTGTTCCTCCATCTCCTTCCGCTCTTGTTCTGGGTAGCAAGAAGCCTAGTCAGGGTTGCCCGAGCCTCGTGAATTGAGCCAGCGTCCTCCAAAGACTTAATCTCTTTCAGATCACTCCCCAACTGCTCCACCAGCAGCAGACACGCCCTAGACTGTGAAGGACCTCTAGTATGACCAATGTTCTCGATCAAATTCTCAAGAAGCATTCGGGCAAATTCGAAAGAACTGCCCCCAGAGAGGATGAGATCAATACACGATCGCATGGAAGCAAAGAACTGCTGCACCATTTGACGTGTCAGTTCTTCCATGATATCGCCAGCCGAGGAGAATTCTGCTGATGTGCTCCCAGATCCCCTTTCTATCACAGGGCGAGGGATGGGAATCAACTCATCCCGTGCAGGAGTAGGATCAACATCAGGTGCGGCAGAAACCAAGATGGTCACAGATACGTCTGGCGCAGTCACTGTCGTAGCAGCCTCCATGGCGACTAGAGCAGCAGCGAACCTGACTTCTTCGGAACCCTCGGTCGAAGGTTGGATTGCATTGCCTGCGGGCTCGACGCTGACTGCCAAGTCCTCTACCTGAGCTTCCTCAGCACTCTCTGCAAAGCACCAAAACGTTAGTCATGACAATAAAAGAAAAATATTCAAAGCGTCAATATTTCCTTACCAAGCCGAGGATCCGAAGACGGCAGATCCCTGAGCAAATCTTGCAAGGTTGAGGCCTCCCCGACCTCAATAATTGCCCTCTTTTGAGGCATCTCAGCAGCAGCCTCAACACCCTCATGCTGGGCCAGCTCCTGTATCATCCCCTCGATATAGGAGGAAGTCGCAGCCTCACTGTCCGCGGCCAACCCTACAGCATAAAGGGAAAACGTCAGAACCTGTTCCCTAGTTAAAAAGGGAAACCGGGTCAACAAGACAATAAGAGTACCTTCTCAGGAGCAGTTGCCGCTTGTGATAATGCCATCACCGGATCACACCCGTATAATTCTTCCTCCGAGATATGTGATAATTTGCTCGGATCTGGAAGAGCAGGTTCATCGCCAAAATCGACTTCATCGTCTGAATCATATTCGTCCTCTCCAGATGATGAAGACGATAGTTCAACGCGAGAAGCCTCAGTAATTGAGGCCTTGCCACCAAATACCCCAGTAGTAGGACTAGGGTCAACTACTCGCGAGCTGGAGATTAATACACCAGGAGACCCAGGCTGTTGTGCCTCATCTCTCCTTTCATGAGCCGAAGAAGACCCTGGTTGAGTTGAGACCCCTGGAATCTCAACATCACTCCTTCCCGCCAGGTCAGCCTCAAGTTGTTCAGCCTCATCAGTTGCGACGGGTTCATCAGCAAGCTCCCCTTCTTCTAAAATTATGGGGCCCTTGCTGCGTAATCCATGAGTACGAATAAGGGGGGCATCACCCTCCTCCTCCTCTTCTTCCCTCTGCTCTTCGATGCCGGAGGGGACGATCTCTTCAGCCACCAAGTCTTTCCTGGCCTTCTTCGGGCAGGCTCAGCCGTGGAAGTAGAAGAAGGCTCAGCTTGGAAAGTAACGCCAAGAGGACGTTTATGCACCGTCTGTCGACGCTTTCTGGCAGACTGCTCCCTGGGTACTGCTGCTCTCGGCTCCCCTCTGGCCTCCCTCTGAGCCGCCTGATATTCATCAAGGCCTCGCGAGCGCTTGTTGGACGCCACCTTCTCTTCATAAGACGCATTAATGCTTTTAATGCATGAACGCTCCATTGAGTAGCCAGGCATCTTGCTAGCCTGGAAATACCAGGTGCAGAAGCTAAGGCTTGCATAGAAGTTCGGCGTCTTATGAGGTAAACAGAAAAGAGCCTGTGTCCCCCCAGCTACGCTGTAATACCAAGCTCGAGCACCTTCAAACAGATTTCCACTGAAGGCAAACTGAGCATTAGGGTTTCCGACATATAGTTGGTCATAGCCGAACTGTCGGGCGAAACGATTCGGCATATAAGGCTCGATCGTGCACGAATTCCCTTGCCAGAAGAGCAGATACCCGGGCCGGATATTGATGAGCCACCAGAAGACTCCCGACGGCAGCCTCGTGAAGTCGTTCGGACCCACAATGTCGGCGAATTTATCCCCATAAGCAGCATCTGTAATCATGGGGAAGCAACGGTTGAGATGATAATTTGAAGCGTTCAGAATACACTTCCGGACGTAGAACATATAGTTGTTGCACCAGCTCGAACTCTCCAGCCGCTGCACAAAAGGGACAAACCCCTCGCATCGGGACACTGGCGTCATCAGTGAGGAGCAGTGCATCACGTACCAAGCAATTAAGTACGTGTAAGGAAGCTCGATCCAAGGGTTAGGGGTCTTCACTCTCGGCCTTCCCTCTGAATCGACCTCCGGTTTACCTTGAGAGTCGACGATGGCCTCCACCCTGCACAGGCTCTGAGTCAGGGCCCGCAACCCGCTTTGGATACCGGCCACCATTGCCGAAGGAGAGCTATGGACCTACCATAGGCCAGCAGCACCGCCGGATACACCACGTCGGCAACAATCACCTCATGCGACAGTGTCGGCACTACACAGCGCTTCAACCACAGCATGAGGAAACCCGCCAGCAGTGCCCGATTAGAAATGGGAATCTGGGCCTGGTGATGGAAACTTTCAAAAACCGTGTCAGGTTTGAAAGTGTCTTCGTTCGACTTTGTGGTATAAGAACTCATAAAGGCGTCGATTCTTTCGGCGATTTCTTCGTCAGAGCTGGGAGCCAGACTGGTCACTGAGTGATCTTTCTCAGTGATGCCATTAAACAAGTAGCTCGCCCAAGACAGCTGCTTAACTCCCCTAGCCCTCCAGGAAGTTATTTGGCCGCAGATGTGGAAATGACACAGCACCTCCCAGTAGGTCTCATATACACGAGGGCACTCTTTCTTCAAGAGATAAAGCTCCTCAGAGGTGGGGACGTATTCCTCATAAGGAGCATCTCCCATTACCAGCCCCGAGACTTCATATAATTCATGCAGGGCAAACCCCATTTCTCCAACCGGGGTGAAGAACGTCTTCGTCAAAGGGTCGTAGTGCTCCAGGATCCTGAAGAAATTTTGGGAATTCTGTGGGATGCCATATTGCACAGCCCTGACCGCTTGGTACAGTCCCACCTGGTCCAACAGACCTCCAAGTTCAGTGAGGACAAAGCTCACCATCTTGCCCCACCAGTACTTGTCAGTGGAATGAACCCACCCGAGCGGGCGGAAGTCAGTGGGAAAATCACCCCCTACCTTCATGAATTGATTAATAAAGGTAGTGCTGAGCTGAGGGGTTTCTCCTACTGGATATCGGACCTGAATAATCCAGGAAATTAACCAAAGATCTCCCTCCCGTGTCCACCTGAGTGCACCTTCCTGGCGCCCAGTATGCCAAGAGAGACACTGAGAACAGATCGGGTAAGATCCCATTCCATTGCCCGAGGGACAGACATGTGCTGAAGGTAGGATAAGGGATACATTCTCTCCATATTTGGAAGAAAGAATTTCCTATCCCCTATCTGGCGAAGCCACTTGTAGTCGCCATCATGCAAGACGTAACCACCCTCGCCGATATTGTTGCCAAAGAGAAAGACGGGTTTCTTCAATGGAATGCGCGAATCCGTCTTAAATTCTGCGTCAGTCATAAGTTCTCGGAGTGTCGCCATGTCGACTTTGGAGAGCCTCTCCCTTCGCCCCTTCGCTTGTCAGCAGTCACAGGAGCAGTCCTTTGCAACACAAAGGTTAAGTTGCGGTCAGCACCACCTACGTGCCCGAAGTGACACTTCTTGGAGAGAGGATCAGCGAAATATCGCACTGCAAAAAGGAAACGACATTTGATCCGGAATCTGAAAGGAAATGATCAAGTGTCCACAACTCAAACGCAGAAGTAAATTCAGACGCGGCAATCACAAAATCTGCGTCCAGACCCGAAGATCGCGAGGCTAGCCTGGAGCCCGCGTTTTAAAAAATCCAAGACTTATGAAAAATCTCTAAGTACTTGGACTCAGACACAAGATTCATGAAGACCAGCGTCTGGTTTTCACAAGACGTAAAAGTCATAAGAAATCTGTGTCCGAATTTTCATACTTAGAAATTTTCTAAGTGTTGAATCCGAAACGCAAGGCTTACTGGGGCCCTGTGTTCAACAAGCAGACGCAGTTTCAAGCAGACCAAACCTGCACTTCGTTTATCAACTCAAAGGCCGCGTCTGAAGATCAAACATGGGCTCGAGCCCGCGCTGGCGGGTCAATTTTAAAAGAGGAGTCCAAGAGTTCAGAGAACTCTATAAACCCTTTTAATGGTGGGAATCAAGTCCGATGGCTTTATACCTGAAATAGGGGCTTCCTGCATGGAGGAACCGCCCCTTTGAGTCTCAGCGACGACCGCCCGTGAAGATGAAGCAGTTTGCTTGGCCTTTGGTGCCATTGCGAATCAAAGAGCCGGTGTTAAAAGAGATAAAGAGAACAAAGGAAGTTCCTTTCTCAAAACCCTAACAGAGGCACACGAAGACGAAGGAGAGTCTAATGATGACTCTTGAAAGACTGTTGCTTTTTATAGGCACAGTGATTCACAAAGATACGCGGCACTTGGCTCGACGCCTAATCACCGCCTGACGCGTGGACAGCGCTTTAAATGCAGCACGAAGTTCGCACGCCAAAAAGAGGATGTCCCCTCACACAACAGGACACGTGGCAACATACTCATGGCACGGATTCGCATCCAACAGTCGTGTCTTCATCCCAAGAGACACGTCCCTTCGATGGACGCACCCTTTCAACTCAGCCAAAATCGCGTCTACCTCATGGAGTAACAGTCGCGTTGTCATCCCAAAAGCAGTATCACCCCTGCGTCCACGAACTGGCGCGTAGTCCTTGCTTCTGCAATTCAGTTCAAAAGTACATTGGCACAAGCAGATGACTGCCCACCTCTGGTTTAAAGTACACCAACGACAAACTTAAAGCATCGGGGAGGTTTAGACTGTGTATCTAGACACTCCACGCGATCAGTTTTGACGGCTTCAAAGAGTTCCACAGTACACTCACGAAGACCATAGTCCAGACAAGATCAAGCTCAGAGCATTGTCAGTCCAACCACGAGAAGGGCGAATTCAGCTAAAGTCTAAAGTATTTCGAAATCCGTCCAGCCAACCGCGGAATATCGAAAACTTTGGAGGGGGTTCTGTAGGTTGTCTAAAAATCATTAAAGACAAGTCGTCAAAAGTAGAGTCCCAAACTCCAGACGCAGGGCGCGTCACAGCCGCACCAAGGCGCGTGGGTCGAAACCCGCGTCTCAGCCGCACCAAGGTGTGAGGGTCAAAACCCGCGTCTCAGCCGCACCAAGGCGCGTGGGTCGAAACCCACGTCTCAGCAGCACCAAGGCGCGTGGGTCGAAACCCGCGTCTCAGCAGCACCAAGGCGCGTGGGTCGAAACCCGCGTCTCAGCAGCACCAAGGCACGTGGCTCGAAACCCGCGCCTCAGCAGCACCAAGGCGCCCAAGGCACGTGGCTCAAAACCCGCGCCTCAGTTGTAACCGTCCCGGTTATAGGGTCAATCACGGCCCACATAACGGGAAAAGTTAACCCCCATTATGGAGTGTTTTTAGGAGGCACGTACGCTCCTGAAACCTCTATAAATAGCCCCGTTGCTATGAATAAGGGGTCGAATTTTCGGAGAGAAGAACTCTGAGAGAAAAGAGCTGGACTTTAGAGCTTTCAGAGAGGAGGAAAGAGAGTCCAACCCTTCAAACAACTTGCTGCGTACAAGTTAGTCTTTGCCTACAATCTCTTTGAGATTTCTGGCCGACAGAGCTGTGTTACTCCGTCCACCACCCGAAGAGAAGATCCCCAAAGTTTTCGACGTTCACCCGGTCAACGGAAAACAAGATTCACTTTCCATCGCCACCTGAAGAACCCAGCACTAAACAAAGGAGGATTTAAGTTTCAACATCTCCCCTCCCTTGTAGTCGGAGCAGAAGTCCGTTGTAACCTTTCAACTGATTCAAGGAAACTTTACACCGAACCATTCTCCGTACCAAACAGTTGTTCACATCATAAATTTCTTAAAAAAATGTACTCTGGGGGTTCTCCCTCCATAATTGATTCAATTAGATATTTAATTATTTTTTTATCTCTTCTTCAAATACTCAACCATCACTATTAATACTTATTATTATTATAAATATCCTTTTAGAGTGTTGGATTTTTTGTAATGCCTGTAAGTAATATATATTAAAGATCTGACTTCTAAAAAATATTTGTGCTCTTTTTCTTTGATTTGATTTCTAAATTTTCTCAAGCAATTTATCGTTGAATCATGTCTTTCGAATGTTCTTCCTCTGAACAAGCTGATTTCAACTTCACTCATTCTCTCACCTGTCCTCTTTCTCCAGGGGAGTTTAGTGAATCTGATAACAGTTTGGACTTCTCTCATTAACTATCTTCTGTTAAGTAATGCAGCTTCTGATCCTACTCTTCATTAGTAAGATCAAGTTTTTTTGGACATAGTGAAGAGCTTATTCCTTTGCCACTTGACAAAGACATGCTTGATAAAAGCATATCTTCTGATGCTGAAGACGCATTTTTTTCAGCATGTCCTTTGGAGGTTCTTTTTGATACGGATCAGAAGAAAAACTTGATACAGATGACCCATTCTAAGAGTTTATTGACGAACCAAAGAACCAACTAAAAGGAGGAAAGCGAGGAGGTCGACGAGGAGAAGAAGAGGAAAGCGACCAGGAAGAGGAAGACGAGGAGAATGAAGAAGACTATTTTGATAATGATAATGATGATGAGGACTGATATTTTCTGTTCTTTGATAATTACTTTTTTGTCTTCTTTTTTAGAGCTTTTAATGCTTATTTTTGTAAGGTCTCTTTTTAACCATATGACATGTTATAAATAGAATTTTCTTTTGTCCCAAATATTCTTCAATTATATGTACAAGTATGTATCTTTCATGCTTTTAAGTTCGCAGTGCTCGCAAAACTTTAAAAAAAAGTGATTTTAAAAGACCGCGACCATGGTCGTATTCCTTATATATACGCTGTATGATTTATGTAATAATTTGATTACAAATATATTCATGTACACAAACATAGACAGTCATATTGTACTATAATTCTAAGAATTTTAATAAACTGCGACTATGGTCATATTATGTACTCAAAATGCTTAGTCCTTATTGTACATCAGAACTGCGATCAAGGTCGCAGTACACATATTCAGATATTATAAAAATAAATTAGCACTGTGATTATTATCGCAATCCTCATATTACACAACTTTCAATCCTACATTACAACTGCGCCCCTAGTCACAGTCATTACAATCATGTCCACTCTGTTACTGCGATCTTAGTCGTAGTCCTTCCTAACCAATAATAAAATTCATAGGGATAATGTAAAGTGATGTAACATAGTAAAATTAAATATCTGAAAAAAGACAATAAAAGTTAATTTGTTATTCATTTCATATAGTTATGAAAAAAAGTAGTCTTGGGTTCTTCCACCATAAATGCTTCAATTAAATAATTAATTTCTTTTTATCCAATTATTGAAAATTCAACAGTCACCTATAATACTTATTGTTACTATTCTGGGAATTTATTTCGCTTCGAGATATGTCACCATACAAATTTATTTTCTATAAAAAATAAGTTCACTTCATTTACAAATAATGCAAAAATTATTGGATTAAAGGACAAAAATAAGGAAGAATTGTGACTCAGCTCACAGTACTAATAAAAAAATATGACTGTTACTAAGACACAATATTAATCTAATAAAGAAGTATGACTAAGGTCATAATCTTAATATTGAGGACTGCAATAATAATTGAAAAATTATTTTATTGACCACTGCGAGCTTAGTTATATTCCTAAAAAACGTAATATCTGCGTATAAAAAAATTAATAATTAAGTATTTAAATTACTTTAGGATGTGATTAAGGTCACATTATCACTATAGAAAAAGTTAAAAATTATTGATGAAGACATCGACCAAGGTTGCATTCTTCATATGAATTTTGTGATTGCAAATGTAGGTCGCAGTCTCAATGTAAACATAATAATTTTTTCAACAAGGTCGGCGAACAACAATGACATAAATAATACATAAATATGAAAAAATTAACCTCTGCCTAGCATCCAAAGTTCTCTCTCTTAATGCATTTGTTTCATTCGTTAATGATGTTGCATTTGAAGAGACCTGATTCATATTTAGTTATAGAGAAAGTGGGCGGGACTGGCGGTAAGATGGGTTGGTGGATATGAATTATGGTTGGGGTTTGATATCAAAAATGACAGTGCGAGAGAGAGATCTGATAGATGAAACTACGACCGAGAACGTCTGCGAACTCGAGATCAAGATTTGATCTCGCTTTTCTAAGATCGAGACTGTTTACAAATTCAAAATCCAGATCTGAAAGCCCGCACGAGACTTTGAGAGAGAAAATAATGATAGAGAATATAAAGCTCATCCCAAAAAAACTGTCATTTTTAAAAGCAGGGTCTCAAAAGCGAGATCTTTATGAAGTTACCCAGTTCTATGGTACAGATTGAACCATGTCACTGCCGGTTGAGAGTCTCTCTCAGCTGGCGGCTGAGATATATATTTTTGATATATATATATATATATATATATATATATATATATATATATATATATATATATATATATATATATATATATATATATATATATATATATATATATATATATATATATATATAGTGAGAGAGAGAGAGAGAGTGAGAGAGAAATGTACCTCACCCGCCAGCTGAGAGAGACTCTCTCAGCTATCACTTCAATATGATCACAAACTTACTGCAACATGGTCGTAGTCCTAAAAAATCTTATATTTTCAGTGTAATTAGGACTGCGACCATTGTAGCAGTCCTCAGAAAGGTCGCAGTTCTTAGAAAAGATTGTGACCATGGCAGCAGTTTTCATAAAAACACTGCAACTTAATCACAGTCCTCATATAATACTGCGACCATGGTACCAGCACCCAAAATTGTGGTTGAAATTCAGCCACGTTGCGCCAGCTGAGAGAGTCTTTCTCAGCTGGCGGCTGAGGTACAGATTCCTCATATACACACACACACACATATTGCAGTATAATTTGTTTGATATTTATATTTTTAAAATACCTCATTTAATACACAACTTACAATATTCAAAAATCTAGTAAAATATAGTAAACCACCAACATAAATCACTCAAACATTAAGATTAAAGATTCATATGCACACATTTCATTTGAGCCCATCAGTAAGACATCTTAAACCCAAACCGAGACAAATAAAATTCAAGAAAAATAACTCTAATTATGATTATAAATGTTTGGTCCAACCTCCGTGGCTGAAATTCACTAATATGTAATGAACTTTATGTCATTTTGAAAACAATACCACGAACTTTGAAAATGCAAAACACTACATAGACTTTAAAAGTTTCAATAAACTATCACGCGATTGTTAACAAATAAAAGAAGGAGATAATTTTATTCCTCCAACAAAACATACAAAATTAGAGGGTGGTCGGAGGCGGGGAAGACGCAGAGGGCGCGGGGGAAGGTGGAGGAAGGGGTTGGGGAGTAGGGAGAGGAAGCGGGGAAGGCATAAGCAGAGGCGGAGGGAGGAGCGGGGAAGGTGGGGGAAAGGGGCGGCAGGGCGAGTACATGAGCGAGTTTATCTTTTTCTTTTTCTTTTTCTTTTTCTTTTTCTTTGTTTCTTTCTTTTTTTTACGTTTGATAGTGGAGATTGATAGAAAATAAAAGGTATTTTGGTCATTAAATTGTCGCATGATATACTTTTTTCTTAAACCGGAGATAACAGAGAGTATTTTTCTAAAATTCCAAAGAAAGTTTGTGATAGGGTTTTGTATTTTTTAAAATTCATGAAATTTTCTTCAAAACATCTGAAAGTTTATAATAGTTTAGTGAATTTAGCCCAGTCATGATTTTAACCAGGCCAAACTAAGTTGGACTCGGCCCAATTCCTAGCCCAACCCGGCACATATTGAAATCATATCAATAAACTCACTTTATTTTCATCAGGAGCAATCTCTAAATCCTTTTGAATAGGTTGTTAACAATTTATATAAGATAATTATAGAAAATCTTCTTTCTAGATGATTGTTTCCACCTCAAACTGTGAAGTTTTGATGGAAACGTAAGCGGAAAATTTCTGTTCCTCATTAATTCTATAAGTCTGTTGCTGTTGACAAATTGGGTTTTATAATTCAATTCAAACCAGTTGTTTGAAGTTGCCCTTCGTCAATGAAGTCGACTTCTGTTGCTACTTCTTTCACTCTCTCTTGGTTGATGAATAGTCTTAATCTTGTTCCTAGTGTTTTTTCTTTTCTTTTCTCTAAATTAAATTAAATTGATATAATTGAAGTTACCAAGTTTGTTATGTTTCTCTAAATTAATTTTAAGTTTATGAGAACTATTATATAATATTGAAACTTTTTAGTGTATATACATTGACTTGTGTGTGCTAAATCACTTCTAACTCAAAACATATGCACTAGCAAAGTAAAGATCCCAAGTATGACTTCTCTTCTACAATATTTTTTTGCATCCAGCCAAGGAATCAGCACTGAAAATCATCAAAATCCAAATACAATCTCTAATTTATTTACAAAGCAGATCATAAATAAAAATCTCTTAATTTCACCGGACATGAGCTACGCACGCCTTGTTCTTGATCTGCTGCGCCTGAATCGTGACATCCAGGCTCATGCTGCAGTTGAGCTTCACCTCAATATCTCTCTTGTATATCCCCACACGTCCACCCTCCCGTTGATGTCCGTGAACGTCGTGACGTTGACCAGCCTGCCGATGAGCACGTTCTTGGTGGCGTTGGTCTTCCCGACTCTGTCGACCAGCACCTCCACCGTCACGTTCATCGTCACCGTCTTGTGAGCCCCCACCTCCCCCGCCACCGCGTAGGCCGCCGCCACCGTCTGCTCCTCGAGGTAGAACTCCGTCGTGCAGTTGCTGTACTTGAACGACGCCACGTTCGGGTTCTCGATCGACACGTCGGCCATCAGCGTGGTGTTGAATAACAGCGGGTTGTCGATGGTGCCCAGGTCGACGGTGATGCCCTCGAGGTACAGGTTGTTGAGGGTGAGCACCGGGTCTTTCACCTTGAACAGGGTGAAGGCGAGGATGAGGATGACGAGGCCGAGTGCCAACACGGCGGCCCCGCAGCAGCCGCCGCACCAGAAGATGGCGCGGCGCCTGCGGAGGTACTGCACCGAGTACCACCGGGCGATGGCTTCCTCGTCGGTGGCGGGAGCGGGGCCACGGCCGGGGACGGCGTTTTGGATGGGAGAGTGAGGGGCTTCACCTCTTGCTGCTTCTCTGAAATCATTGTGCTCTGCTTTGCCATTTGCCTTTAAGTTTGTGAGTGCAATTGGGATTGGGATTTTGAACTTGTTGTGTACAAGAATTTGTAGTGTGAAGGGAGATGATCGTCGTGTGCAATGGGCTGGAGACTGAGACTTGTTTGATTGTTGACCTGGGGATTGCGGTCGAGACGAGGTCATCAGTTAAATTTAAGCTTAACAGTGACGCTGTGAGAGAGAGAGGTGAAGAAATGAGACGCAGTTTGTGTTGACTTTGAATGATAACTTGGATCAAGCTCGGCTGTTTCTGGGGAAGGCAGAGGATTAGAAACCAAGTGGTAGAGGTTTGTGTTAGAATTTTCATCAAAAGCCAGTTAATCTGAGTTTTTCTTAATATTAGCACTGGAGTGACCTTTGGGGCTACAAGACTAGATTAGATTAATTAATTCAAGCTTATTAAAAGATAAATTTTACTTGGATAGTGAAGCCAGCCATCTCTTCATTATTAAAAGATAAAATTCTTTCATTGCCTTTTAATAGGTTTCTTAACGGCCAGATAAAATATTATCAGCGACTTTCTGAGCTGTCATTGTTCAGTTATACATTCCCTAAGAATCATTGTATTGTATTTTGACTAAAGGTGCTCTTAGGGATGCGAAACGGGCCGGGCCTAGCGGGTCGGAGACCCGGTCGGGCCAAGCCCGGACCCGCCCCCAAATCTGGGCATCCCGGAACGGCCCTGGTCTCCCTAATGGGGACTCGGGCATGGCCCAGAGACCCGGCTAGGGTGGGCTGGGCCAGACTTAGGACTGGCCGGGTTTTTAAAAACCCTTTAAAATATTGAATTAAAATTTAAAAAAATTCACAAAAATCTAAAAAATTCTGAAAAAATTCACACATTTTTTGACAAAATTAATACAAGCTGTAAAATGCAAATGTAACTTTTTTATTAATAATCCAATAGATTGGATAAATTGATACAAATACAAATGAATAATATAGATAAAAAGATAAATTACAAATGTAGTATGTAGATTGAAATTGAAGTTTAATTGATATAAATACAAATATAAAAGATTTTCATTTGTTCGCTATCTTATGGATAGTCTTCAATGATTCTATCTACTATTTTATTCTGACTTCTCGTCTCCGCATCAAGCCAATTCTTACCGCAGATGTCCATCTCGATGGCTTCTGACGCCAGGCGATTTCTCGTATCAGTCAGTACTTATCCAGTTGTAGCAGATTTTGAAGTTACAGTAGAGACAAGAGGGGTTAGTAAATTACGTGTCATGATGAAATCACAGGAAATGTTGATTTCTATAACTTCCACTAGGCCAAATATCAAAATGTTCAAATCCTGAGCCTACATTAATCTCAGGGCTATAGTATGAGTAGAATAATAATGAAGCTCATTCAATGAGTCTGAGCTTCTTGATCGCTTGGATGTAGATAATAAATCAGATAATAAAGAACTTTAAGGTCTAGATGAAGATGCAGGTTGGGATAATTGTTTATTTTCAAATTGAGAATCATAAAAATCATACATATTATATATAGAATGGTCAATATCGTTCCATATTAAGGAACAATCAGGATATTTATTTTTCATAAAATTTTTTTAAGTAAATATTTACATCCTTCAAATTTAATTCGAGGATCCACAATAGTAGTAAAATATAATATAGTAGAAAAATCTTAAAAATACTTATTGAATTTTTCTTCCATAGAATGAACATATTTTGAAGTAAAAAATCATCTCGATTTGAACAAAATAGTTCAGTAATTTCAGTTAATTCGTAAATACTAAATTAGTTGTGAAAATAATAAACCTCAGAAAATAATCTTGTTACTCTTTCAAATTTACTCAGGAATTCACAATTATTTCAATAATTTTTCATTCATCACCGGAAATAAATATATCTGGAAATTCCGTGAAATAAACAAATCTATTGCAGTCTGATAAGGAATAGCTTTCATCACATATTATATGTTGAGTTCAATGAGCTCTTATATCCTAAGGTAAAGCTCTAATTTACAGGCTGACGCTTGAATAAATTTGTTTAATGTTTTGCCTTCTTAGACCACTACTTCTAATAAATAAAATAGTATTTCTTAACTTTTGAATAGAAACATCTATACTTTTTAAATCATGTACACACAAGTTAATAATGTGATATACAAAACGAATATGAAAAAAATTTCATTCAAAACTGGTCTAAATGAGGTTTTAAAAGCTCAATTGCAACATTATTATTGCTAGCATTATCAACTAAATAAAAAAAATTTAGATTCAAGTCTAAGTTCTCTAACAACTTTCAAAATAATTTGACCGAAATTAGAACCATTATGAGAAAAAGAAAATTTTTGAAACCAATAATTCTTTTGTTTAAAGTCAATCAAAATCAATAAAATGTGCAGTAACAACTATGTAATGATAGCTGTTATGAGCTTCCCAACAGTTAAAGCAAGTGTAGCTCTTTTTGGCATAGAAGAAAAAGTTGCAAATAAAATTATTTTCTTTCTTCAACAATTCTGAACATTTCCGTTCTAATAGTATCTTTACAGAATGGATCATATTTAGGGTTAAGAGTAGTTCTAATAAAATTTGTAAATACTTCATTTTCAGCAAAACTAAAAGGTTATTCAGCATGAATTAAATATTTAGCTAAATTAGCTTTACCTCTTTGATGATTATAACTAAAAGTGCTTAGTGCCATCAAAAGTAGGAATTTGTATTTATCGTGGTTGATTCTGGGGATGTATTGTCCTAATTTCCCTAGTTACTGCACCGGTTTCACTATTTTTAAGAAAGTATAAGAAATATCAAGACAAAGCTTGCATACAGCCTTCCTAACTCCATTAATCAGTGTTTTTTAAAGATTTCCAAACCTCATATTTTACCTTAGCCATGGAAGTTGCTACTTTGACAGTGGAAGTAGAAGGTGGATTAGTAGAAGATGGTTCAGAAGAAGCAATAAAATCTGTGGATGATATTTTCGATTGTGTAAATGGAAGTATTGGAGTGTTAGATAAAGGCTATGCAAATCATACCATTCTTAACTAATCAAATTTAAATTACGATTATACCTAGAAGAGAGGGATTGCTAGAGCTTTCTGATGAAGAGTGTGCATCCATTTCTAAACTAAAATTGATAATAATATAAATACCGAAATGTGAAAGAGCTTGAGGGAGCTTGAGCACTTGAGGAGAGGTTGAGGGATCTTGAGCGCTTGAGGAACTTGAGGAAGCTTGAGAACTTGAGAGAGATTGAGGGAGCTTGATCACTTGAGAACTTGAGAGCTTGATCACTTGAGAATTTAAGAGATTTTTAAGAGATTTTTAGAGATTTATTTGGTGATGAAATGAAGTGAGGAAGAGTGAGTATTTATAGAGGGAAAGGGGTAGTTAAATATAATTTTTTGCCAAAAAAAAGAAATTCTGGCCAATATTCCTGTTGAGGGGGTTTGTAAAAAAATTACAAACCCCCAACGGCTATATTATGGGCCAATAATCCCGTTGGGGGGTTTTTTGTAAAAAAATTACATTCCTCCCAAATTGGGCCCAACGACTAGAATTCTAGCCATTGAGCACCAGGCCCGGGTAAGGCCCGAGCCCAAGTGCGGCATGGCCGGGCTGGGCTGTGGGACATGATTTCCAAACCTGTGCACGTCCCGGGTTTGGGGGCGGGCCCGGGCAGGGCCACTGGGTCGGGTCCATGCGGGTCCCTCGAGCCGGCCCGGCCCGTTCGAACCCTAGGTGGGCTTGTTGGCCCAAAGGCCATTATCCCGGTTATTTTGATGATAGCAAAACATATTTAGTTATGTATTTAACATTTGTATTTCAGAATTTTTCAGGTTATTTAACAGGTTGTTTTTGACGGCTCCGCTAAAAGACTCACACATTTAGAGTTCGCCGCAAAAATGAAGATTCCCAAGCTATGCACAACTAGGATGCTTTGGGATCAAGATGATGATATGAAGATCAAGACAAGATCAAGACAAGATCAAGACATTGAAGAAAACAAGCTTTGTATTTTTATTTTTATTTTAGATATTTTGTCAAAGCTAGATATTAGAAGTAGAGCTATGGGATTATCACACACACACCTCTTAGTTAGGTTCATGGCTTCAAAAAGATTTTTCAATTCCATTTCTAACTTAGATCTAAAGAGAACATATTTTGGAAATATGATTTTCAGAAAAATAATAGTTTTGAAAAAACAATTTTTATGGAAAAACAAGTTTGTGTTCAAAAGAATTTTATCAACTATTTTTAACATGATTAAAGTATGACACATGCTTATACTTCATATTTTTACAAGTTCCAAAATATTACCCGAAACCCAAAACCAAAATCCAAGTTTTCTGGTTCTGGAAGTTCTGTTTTTCAGAACTCACAGTGACCGGTCGACCGGCCCGGTCGACCGATGTGCACAATACTGTGCACGTCTATATCAGTCGACCGACCCGGTCGACCGATGTTCATTTACGTTCACAGGAGTTTTCGGTCGACCGACCCGGTCGACCGATGAGCCCCAACGGTCATATTTTTGACCGTTGGCGGTCGACCGACCCGGTCGACCGGGATCTGTCAAAAGTTCTGACAGATCCAACAGCTAGTTTTTCTGACTGTTTTTCTTTTTGGGATTTGTCTCCAACGAGTTTTTGAGGATGTTTTTGACCCCTATAAATAGAGGGTCACCTCATATTGATTAGATAACCATTGCAAAATATTTCTTAAGAGTTTTACAAAGATTTTCAAAGCTTTCCTTCATAAAAGATTTTCCAAAGCCTAAATTCCCAACACCCAACTTGTAGCCTATTCCTCTAGCTTCTCTCTAGATTTTGCACACCACAATCCCAAGCTTTACATCTACATATTTGGTTCTAGGATTGTGCAAGTGAGCTTTTGTAAAGTGATCAAGTGTGATCACTCATTTCTTCTTGGAGTGAAGTTGTAGAGGCATCGGCCTCAAGGGAGCTAGTGAGCTTCGGGTGGTGTTGCGGCATCACAAGTGTAAGGGACAAGTGTGTCCTTGTATTGGCGATCCGGTGGGATCAACGATAGTAGTGCAAATCCTTCAAGTGTGAAGGCGGGGACGTAGAGCGTGGCTCGAACCTCGGAAACACATCCTTGCGTTTGCGTTTGATCAATTTTCTCTAACTCTACTCCTCTCAATTCTTGCACCTTAATTGTCGTATTTATTGCAAGTCTTTATTTGTGCTAATTTGTGTGTGAAAGTTTTAATTCCGCAAAATTGCCATAATTCATATAGCCATCACCTATTCACCCCCCCTCTAGGTGATTTCAATTGGTATCAGAGCCTAACCCTACAACTTAGGTCTAACCACCTTAGGGAGATCCATATTTGGCTATATACATTTGTGTTGCATTTACATTGGCTTGTGCATTCATGGCATCCATGGATTTTTCTAGCATTAAATCCCCACCCAAGTTTGATGGTTTAAACTTCCCCATTTGGAAGGTGAAAATGAATCTCTTCCTTAAATCCCTAGGAGTTAGGGTAGCTAGGGCCATTACCAAAGATTTTATTGAACCCACTAGTGATGAGAGCACATGGTCCGAGGATACTTCCAAAGACTATGAGGCTAATGCTAGGGCACAATATGCATTGACTCAAGCATTAAATGAAGATGACCTTGCACGCATAATAATTGTAAATCCGCATTTGAGGTTTGGAACATACTCATTGTGACTCATGAGGGAACGTCTCAAGTCAAGAGAGCCAAAGTTGACTTGCTACGTTCTCAATATGAGAACTTATATATGTTTGATAATGAGAGCATTGATGACATGCTCACCCGTTTTACAAAAATAACTAATGCTCTTTCTTCCTTAGGTGACAAGATTGATAATGATCAAAAGATAAGGAAGGTGATTAGAGCTCTTCCCAAAGCTTGGGAAGTCAAGGCGACAACCCTCAAGGAGCTAAACGACAAAGAGGAGATGGACTTCTCCGGCTTCATCGGAAATCTCAAGACGCATGAGATGGAGATGAAAGTTAGAGAAGAAAGGGAGGCACCAAAGAAGAAGACCATTGCCTTCAAAGCCGTTCCTACCATACACGAAGAGGATGACTCATCGGAAGATTGCGATGAGGATTTCGCCATGCTCATCCGGAAGGTGGGCAAGATGTTCTATAAGAAGGGACGGCAAAGTAACTTCCGAAGAGGGAAGCCTCAAGGAAGGTACGAGAAGAAAAGAGATGAACCCGGTCCTTACTTTCATTGCAAGAAGATCGGTCACCTAATTGCCGATTGCCCCGCTCTACAAGCAACCACATCCAAGAATGGGCAAAGAAAGAAGAAGCCTTGGCCGCAACATGGGATGATTCGGAGTCGGAATCCGAAGAGGAGCACGACGCCGCCAACATGTGCTTCATGGCACAAGGAGAGGACACTCCTAAGGTAACTTTTGAAAACTCTCTTGATGATGATGATCTCACTATGGATGAACTAGCACGTTTCTTTGAGGAATTACAACATAGATATGAGATTTCGCAATCTCATAATAAAAAGTTAAAAAGGGAAAATGAGTCCTTGAAAGATAAACTTAATATTATTGAAAAGGAGAAAAATAATTTGTCTAATTCTTTTGAGAAAATAAAAAGTGATTTTGCAAATTATAAACTAGCTTGTAAAGGGAAAACCCCCATTGCATCATGTAGTAAAAATGATTATGTAGAGATTCAAAAACGTGTTGAAGTTTTGGATTCTACTTTAAAAAGTTATGCATTTGATTTGAAAAAGATTGCATCTAAATTTCCTAAGGGAGTAACCCAAGGGAAACATGCACACCATACACATGCACGAAAACATGTACACCCACACAAGCATGCATACATGTATAATAATAATAATAATGGTAGAATTTATATTTGCACACATTGTGGCCGCAAAGGCCATTTAGAAAAATTTTGTTATGCTAAAAATAATGTTAAGAATAAATTTGTTTGGGTTCGCCCCGGATCTAACCCCAAAGGACCCACTAAGATTTGGGTACCAAAGAGCCACCAAATTCAAATGAAACAGGTATAGGTGGACCTACACCCTCCAAGACTTAGGAGGAGGTGGTGCCCGGGTGGTTGATGCATCGGAGCTTAAAGAACAAATCATGCATGCATCGCAATCGTGGAGGCACCTATTTGTGGAGATTGCCCGTAAATTGGTAACATCTCCATTTAAGAGTTTTAATTTTGTATATACAATTGTTATAGGATTGCTAGTTGAGTTTTATGCTTCATTGATACATGATTAGTATAAACTTGCAACTCCATCATGATTGTATATGCCATGTTTAGTTTTTGATATCTTTAGTTTCATGCCTTGTTGTATAGTATGTCCACATGTATAGTTTATTATTTGTGAAAATATACTTGTATACATATACACATTATTTTCATAAATAAAAATAAAACATTTGTAAAATTTTCTATTTAAGCAAATACCTTAAGATGGCAATTGCGCACCTCAACTCATTCAAGAGGAATCAAGAGGATGAAGTTCAGAACCCGTCACTGGGTATTCGGCTTCAACATCTTTAAAATCTTTGTTTAAATATGAAAATAAAATTAAAATTGGATTGCATGTATTTTGATGTTTGTAAAGACTTAATGAAGATTTAAAACCTGTTGGTATTCCTATATGATTAATATATCATACCTATTTTGGACTACAAAATTATTTAATTTTTTTTTTTTTGGGCTATTTGCTGTTAGCAGACTTTCAGGCAAAGCCGGTCGACCGACCCCTAACACCCCGGTCGACCGACTCTGCCTGAGAGAAAATTTTTATTTTTTTCTGTGCTACCGTCGACCGACCATAATTCCGGTCGACCGATGCTGGCCTGCTGTGGTCTCGGGATATTTCGGTCGACTGACCCGGTCGACCGATATCATTTACAGAGCTCTCGGTTGGATTCGGTCGACCGGACCGGTCGACCGATCGTCGGATTTTTGCCCAAATCTGCTATATATTTTCATTTTTCTCTCTCTCTCTCTCATTTCACTCAGCGACCGGATGAACCCATATTTTCCCCAAATTTTCGTTCTCTCAAATCCTTCAACCAAATCCAAATCTTTTTAAAACCCATCTCAAATCCTTCATCCTCTCTCCAGATCTTCGATTTCAGCACCTCTCATCCGCAGGATCTGAAGATTTTCAGTATTTTTCAGTTAGGGTTTTGAATTTCCATCAAGGTAAAAATCGAATTTTTATTGTGAATCTTCACTTCTAGCTTAGAAATCTTACTTCCTGTGTCACTATTTTAGGTTGCTTAGCTTCTAGATCGTGCCATAACCTGTTTTAATCTAAAAATTTCATTTTTATTAATCATGCCTAAGAGATCTCGAACTGAGAAGGGGAAGGGTATTTCTCAACCCTCATCTCAGGTTCCTAGACCCCTACGGCCCTTTATAAATGATCTAGCTGCTGATAGATACTCCCACCTCTCCACTAGAAATATTAATTCAGGGAGATTTGTTACCATTCAGGACTTTGAACATCTAGGTATCCTTCAAATCTTGCAAAACACAACCTAGTTGAGTTCTTGTCCATCAAGGAGCAAGTATACACTTCCCTTGTTCCTTACTTTTATGCCAACTATGAATTTGATGGTAACCGCATCACATCTAGAGTTCTAGGTAGGGAAATCGACATTTCTATAGGTCGATTTGCTAGGATTCTGCATCTCTCCACTGGCGGAGCAGATGTGTACTCACATGATTTGCATGACTTTGATTTTCCTGAGGGTGAGTCTTCACTCACCGCCTCTACTCTGATTCACGGGGATGACAACCCCGGCTTGGTTAGGAATGAGGTAGTGAGTCGATACACTCTTCAATCTCAAGTCCTTGCCAAGATTATCTTTTACAACATTGTCCCCAAACATGGTGAGTATAGCCATGCTAGGGGTTGTGTCCCTTTGATTATCTTTTGTCTGCTTAAAGGGATTAAGGTCAACTTTCCTAGAGTCATTGCCTCTCATATGGCCTCTGATCAAATCCGTACTGCGGGTAGGAGCTTGCCCTACGGCATGCTTATTACCTATCTTCTTAGGGTCTTGACTTTGATCTTTCTGCTGAAACTCCATCAAATCCCCTGACCAACATCAATGGAGTTGTCTTGAAGATGATGGAAGCACAGCTGCGTAGACACGCTCATGTGCAACCACCTCATCCTCCTGCTGGTCCTGGCTCATCTTCAGCACCAGGATCTTCTTCTTCTGCAGCACCTGCATTTCCTCCTGAGATACTAGCTCTTCTCTCTTCGGATGTCCGCTCTCAGCTCGAGGCACATCAGGCTTTGGCCGAGCAGCGCGACGCAGCCATTCGTGCAGAGTTAGATGCTCGTGCTCTTCAGGACGCTGCTTTTCGAGAGGAGGTCCGAAACGACATGTCTTATTTTGCTGACTCCATGAGATTCGTGGATGTTCAGTTTCAGGCCCTTTTCTCAAAATTTGACATGCTCGTTCCTGATCGGACTCCGACTGCTTGTCGACTCCCTGCCACCGTCCTCCATTTCCTCCCAGAGCTCGCTCTTCTGTTCCTCCACCGCGCACCAGAGTCGATGGCATGGATCCAGAGGAGGTTGCTTCTTCAGAGGAAGGTGGTGATGATGACGGAGACGGCGATGATGGTGATGATGGTGCTGAGGAGTGACCTCCCCTTTTGATGATGTCAAAAAGGGGGAGAGTTATTTTGAGAGAGATATTTTGTGACACTTTGTTATTTTGGCTTGTACTTGTATTTGGATATTTTGTGTTGGACATCTTTTGCTTTGTCATGTATTTTTATTTTGTTTTGTGTTGTGGACATGGATATGGTTATGTGCTTTATGTATTTATGTCATGTATGAGACTCTTTTCCTTCATCTATGATATGACATGAGTATTTGGCTTCTTTTGTTGGCATGGAAATAAAATGTTTATGATTATGATTTGTGATAATATGCCTAAGTATGATTTTATATATATGCTTGTGTTGAGGGGGAGCTTCATTTGAAGTCTCTACCCAAAATATTTTGTGATAACTACATATGTTTTGCCATCATCAAAAAGGGGAGATTGTTGCCCAAAGGCCATTATCCCGGTTATTTTGATGATAGCAAAACATATTTAGTTATGTATTTAACATTTGTATTTCAGAATTTTTCAGGTTATTTAACAGGTTGTTTTTGACGGCTCCGCTAAAAGACTCACACATTTGGAGTTCGCCGCAAAAATGAAGATTCCCAATCTATGCACAACTAGGATGCTTTGGGATCAAGATGATGATATGAAGATCAAGACAAGATCAAGACAAGATCAAGACATTGAAGAAAACAAGCTTTGTATTTTTATTTTTATTTTAGATATTTTGTCAAAGCTAGATATTAGAAGTAGAGCTATGGATTATCACACACACACCTCTTAGTTAGGTTCATGGCTTCAAAAGATTTTTCAATTCCATTTCTAACTTAGATCTAAAGAGAACATATTTTGGAAATATGATTTTCAGAAAATAATAGTTTTGGAAAAACAATTTTTATGGAAAAACAAGTTTGTGTTCAAAAGAATTTTATCAAACTATTTTTAACATGATTAAAGTATGACACATGCTTATACTTCATATTTTTACAAGTTCCAAAATATTACCCGAACCCAAAACCAAATCCAAGTTTTCTGGTTCTGGAAGTTCTGTTTTTCAGAACTCACAGTGACCGGTCGACCGGCCCGGTCGACCGATGTGCACAATACTGTGCACGTCTATATCAGTCGACCGACCCGGTCGACCGATGTTCATTTACGTTCACAGGAGTTTTTTCGGTCGACCGACCCGGTCGACCGATGAGCTCCAACGGTCATATTTTTGACCGTTGGCGGTCGACCGACCCGGTCGACCG
The DNA here is from genome assembly GCA_038442645.1 of Agave tequilana. NCBI lineage: Eukaryota > Viridiplantae > Streptophyta > Magnoliopsida > Asparagales > Asparagaceae > Agave > Agave tequilana. Next base: position 95,119 of record JAVJIF010012416.1, read on the forward strand.
GATCTGTCAAAAGTTCTGACAGATCCAACAGCTAGTTTTTCTGACTGTTTTTCTTTTTGGGATTTGTCTCCAACGAGTTTTTGAGGATGTTTTTGACCCCTATAAATAGAGGGTCACCTCATATTGATTAGACAACCATTGCAAAATATTTCTTAAGAGTTTTACAAGATTTTCAAAGCTTTCCTTCATAAAAGATTTTCCAAAGCCTAAATTCCCAACACCCAACTTGTAGCCTATTCCTCTAGCTTCTCTCTAGATTTTGCACACCACAATCCCAAGCTTTACATCTACATATTTGGTTCTAGGATTGTGCAAGTGAGCTTTTGTAAAGTGATCAAGTGTGATCACTCATTTCTTCTTGGAGTGAAGTTGTAGAGGCATCGGCCTCAAGGGAGCTAGTGAGCTTCGGGTGGTGTTGCGGCATCACAAGTGTAAGGGACAAGTGTGTCCTTGTATTGGCGATCCGGTGGGATCAACGATAGTAGTGCAAATCCTTCAAGTGTGAAGGCGGGGACGTAGAGCGTGGCTCGAACCTCGGAAACACATCCTTGCGTTTGCGTTTGATCAATTTTCTCTAACTCTACTCCTCTCAATTCTTGCACCTTAATTGTCGTATTTATTGCAAGTCTTTATTTGTGCTAATTGTGTGTGAAAGTTTTAATTCCGCAAAATTGCCATAATTCATATAGCCATCACCTATTCACCCCCCTCTAGGTGATTTCAGGGCTCACAGTAAAAAAAAAATTGGTTAGAAAGTATTTAATAATTTAATGTCTCTATTATATTATTAGTTTTAAGAGGCATTCCTATGCTAAGCCATAATTAGAAAAAAAACCTCAGCTTCATAATTTTAATTGTTTCATCTACCTCTTTAAACTAATCACGTGCGCCCACGTGTCAAGTGCAGAAGCGCTCCTCAACGGTGAAATACGAAAATGCCCCGCAGTAATCGCTTTGAAAAGCAGACCGCTTCAAAATAGAGGATTGCGATCGCTGTGCTCACAAAAAACCCATTTCTGAGATGTACTATTTCTGAGGATTGCGACCATGATCCCATTTCTCACAAAAAAAAAACCCTATTTCTGAGGACTGCGACAATGATCACAGTCCTCTTTATTAGTTCATCTTTCTGAATGTTTATAGGACTGCGACCATAGTCGCATTTCTAATAAGACTGCGACCATAATCTATGTCCTAATAAAAATGTCTTATTTTTAGTCTATATTAGGACTGCGAATACGATCGTATTCCTCATAAAAACAACAATTTTCTGGCCTGTATTGAGACTGCGACAATGATTGCAATCATCATAAAATGCCCTAATTTTCAATTAATAAAAAGAACTGTGATTATAGTCGCCGTCTTCTAATAAAGGACTTGCAGTCCTCACAGAGAGTTGCGTTCATGAGTCGCGGTCCACATATCAGTATGGCCATCATCTGCAGACCCCTCTTCACTGACATCGAATGATCTCAAATGCTTTTCAGATCTAAAAATCACATCGATCACAAAAACACAAATAAAATGTTGGGATTTGGTTCGAATAAATAATCTCACGTTGTCTAGACATGGGGATGATCTTGAGTATATAAGGATTTGAGCAACTCCACCTAAAAGGCTACCCTTTTGAGATGGTGTCCCAAGTTCTTCAATTGGTATCAGTGCCATGTCCCGAGCTTAGTTGCGTGTGTGGGTGATGTTCAATAATTTCGATCCCCCAATTGGCGCAAAAGGTGCAATGGGTTTGATCACCCCAATGGCGCAAAAAAAAGCGTAGTAAGCCCCTGTGAAGTTAAGGTTGGGCTCTCGAGAAATTTGGTAGTGGTGCTCTTTTGCAATGGGCGTGCGCTTACCCACGCGGTGTAGAGGAGTAGTCAACTTCAGTTGGTGCTTCAATTAAGGTGTGTCTGCCTCCACACAGTGAAGAATTGGATCTCGATTGAGCATTTGGTCTTCTATTGTGAAAAAAGTTAGGCGTGTAGGGGACTCTTTGTTTGGGGGGATTGTTGGGATTTGGGTCGAACAAATAGTCCCACATCGGCTAGACATGGGTATGGTCTTAGGTATATAAGGATTTTGACAACTCCACCTAAAATATTAGTATTTTGGGATGGTGTCCCAAGTCCTTCACAAAACTCATCGCGAGCACGAACAAAGAAGATCTGCAAAAAAGTCGATCGGAAAAATTACTCTACAAACAAAGGAGATCTGCAAAAGAGTGGGGGATTCTGGCCTGCCCCTATTTCAACCTTAACGATGACCAGACCGCACAGGTCAACCCACAAATTACTCTACGTCGGGGTCAATATTGAAGGGAGTGCAATGTCAGGGGCGATGGGAAAGGGGAAAGAGAAAATAAAAATATATAAAGAAATGATGGTCGAGAGAATCAGTTTATAGTGGCGTAGCTGAGATTGTATTAGATAAAAATTGGATGGTGAGTTTTCTTTCCCTTAATTTTGAGGAAAAGTAGGTGGCTGTTGCGAAATCTTCCTAGCTTTAAATCATAAAAGATAATTTTCTCAAAGGAAAAAGTCATAAAAGATTAAAAATATAACTAAACTTTTTCTACTCATATTTCTACAGGTCTTATGACATAGATTTTACCAATCGATTTCAATTTATTTAAAAAACATATTCTAATGTTATATGTAAGTTAAATCCTGATCGTAATTCTTTTATTGAGAATTACATATTCTAATATTACAATCACAACAATTACGCAGATTTCAATTGATATGTTTCCTTTTCGACCGCAAATGGGAGAGAGAGAGAGGGAGAGAGAGAAGTCCTCTCCTTTCCTTGTTTCCCCCTGACCCAAAGTCTTTTCTTGGAGGGGAAAAAAAAAGACCACCTCAATATTGTTTAGATAAATCCTAGCAAGAATTAGCCTTTACAGAAAGGGAGAGCAGCAGCCCCATCTCCAAAATATATTTTGCAAGTTTTAAGTTTTAAACAGGAAAGCATGTCCAGAACTAAATTACATTTGTGTTCTTCTTTACAATGCCTTTTCAAACATTGAAGGATTAACAACAGAGAGTCAAAAGTCTTCAGGAATATATAAAAACGGAGCTTTTATGTTTATGCCTTTATCTGAAATGGGCTGGGCTAACTAGCAGGCCTTTCGGGCTACACTCCCTTGACTACGCTGAGGTCCAAATATTTTGCAGCTTGGTGATAAAATTGTTAGCCCGTGAGAAAACGCTCATCAAATAAAGGCCGAACTCTGCCCGAGCTTAACCCAGCCTTTGGATGATAATGAGTCGCGGCCGGCCCGGGGGCCCCGAAGATGGCCCATAAAAAGCTTGGGCCCAGCCCGGGCCCGGTTCCAGGTCCGAACAAAAATCGACAAGATTTAGGATATTGTTTTAGACCAGATTTTCTTTAAGTCAGAGTCGACCCTACACTAGGCCCGATCCTGATCTTTAAAGAGGCCCGATCCTGATCTTTAAAGAGGCCCGTTTTGGATCCTGCCAGAGGGTCCAACTCCAATATCAAAAAAGTCATTTTCTAATTAATATTATTATTATAGGACAAGTTAGTTTTACCTTATGGATTTTTAAATTTTAAGAGTTAAGTAAAAGACTCTTAATCTTAGAAAATGTAGGATTTAACTAAATAAACAAGAAAACATTTAAGTGTATTATGTTTCTTTAATTTTTAAATAGTATTAGGGTCCAGATGGAGGCTCGAGAACTGGCCCCAAGACCCTAAGGTTGAGGCCAGGGCCAATTGAATTAGGGTTCAGGATCAGGGTTGGGGTTGGAGTTAAGGCACGAAGCATATCTGAGGTCAAGGCAAGAACCTACTCAAAACCCGATTTCTGGCCCATTATCATCCCTACGCAACCCGAATGCTATCCACATACGAGCATTGTAATTTTTTATTATCTTGTTGGAGTATATATCGAGATATTAGATGTATGCTAATTAGGACCGGGAATTTTAAATGATTATTCGGTCCCGATCCGCTCCTGAACCTGACTAGAACCAATCAAAAATCAAACCGGAAATTCATGAACATGATATGCAAAGGACTTAGGGCACCATCTCAAAAGACTAACCTTCTATGTGGAGTTGCCCAAATCCTTATATACCCAAGACCATCCCTACGTCTAACCGATGTGGGACTATTTGTTCGACCTAAATCCCAACAATCCCTCCTCGAACAAAGAGTTTTCCTGCAAGCTCAACTATCTTCACACTGGAAGATCAAATGCTCCATCGAGATCCAACTCTTCACTGCGTGAAAAGGCGGCACACCTTATGTGAAGTACCAACTACAGTCGGTCACTCCTTTACTTCGCGTGAGAGGCGGCATGACTATTGCAAAGAAGCACCACTGTCAAATATTTCGAGAGCCCAACATTAGCTTCACAGAGACCTATTGTGCCTTTTTTTGCGACATTGGGGTGATCAGGCCCATTGTGCCTTTGCGTTATTGGGAAGATCTTACATCGTCGAACATCACCCACACACACAACTAAGTTCGGGGCATAGCTCTGATACCAATTGAAGAACTTGGGGCACCATCTCAAAGACTAGCCTTCTAGGTGGAGTTGCCCAAATTCTTATATACCCAAGATCATCCCCACGTCTAGCCGATGTGAGACTATTTGTTCACCCAAATCCCAACAATATGGATTGAAATTCTTAGCCAATAGAATTTTCGGGTTAGGTATGAATTGAACAAAATCGTCTTAACCCCGACTTGTACTTAACTCGAACCCATAACCAATAGAATATAGATTTAAAGGAACAGACCCTGATCCATCCCCGAACAGCCAGACCTAATTATACATGTTTGTATTTATATAATATTTAATCAAATGCTAATGAAAATATCTTCATAAAAACATTAAATATCTTACACATCTATAACTTTTGTTGCACTGAGCAAAATGTTTGGGGTTAAATTTTATTTGCGTAAAGATTTTCCCAATCGGATGCTCCATATATCGAGAATTCACTTTTACTCTCTAGCTCAAGTAGTAATTTATAAATCTAAGTTATTAGAGGAAACAAGTTCAAGGCTCAGTGGGTGTAATATTATTTTTTTACTTTTTTTTCCTTGTCATATTACATTTTAGGTACGTACGTACTGAAAGAACATCTTATGCCCGCCACTGGTTCTTTCTCTCGCCAACTTGACCCAAATGTTGTTTTGCTCAAAGATTAATTCAACTGCTTTCTTTGCTAGTATGGCTTTATTTGAGCTAAGAGAAGTCTTCAGTACCATCCCATCTTTGATTGGCATACAACACCTATTCCAATCAATAAGATGAATTTTGTTGCGTCCACACCCAAGTAAAGTATCCTACCATTTCTTTCGGTACATATTTTGGGAATTCCATAGTTCTGATAGTTCATTTAAACAAAATGGTTTGCTTTCCAGCCGAAGAATTTCATGTGGTTCACTGCATGTGTATACATACAACCAGATAATAATCAATTCATTATATTACAATAATTTGACCATTTATTATAGTTTGATTCTCAGCTTATCAATTCTATTACTAGAGAATATATGTAATTCACTGTATATGTGTATGCAAATGTAAGTTACATTTCACCTTCCTGTTTAATAATTCTATTATCAATAAGATGTATATGATTCACTAGTTCTACGTTCACACATGAGTTGTAAGTCAACAGTAAAGTGATCTATGTATCTCATTCATATAAATTGAGTTCTCATTCATATTATCAACAACCGCGTATCCAAATAGAGGTTTAATAATCCAGGGTGTTACACGTGGGTCATGTGCTAGGGGTATGGGTAGTGTATTGACTTCTGCTTTCTTGTTTTTTTTCTTCCAAATTAGAAGATTGGGCTTCTTCTAAGTATTAAAAATCTCCAAATAAATAAGAGTTTTGGGCTTCTTCTTCACCTCATGTCATGGACTTAGAAACACACAAGAAAGCCATTATTTAGCAGAATTTTATATAGAATATATATGAAAATATGGTATGAAATATGCAAATATAGAGACCAATCAGGCTCGCGTTTTGACGTTGAACGCGACTCTGAGGTCTGCGTCTTAAAGAACAGAATGACAATAGTGTTTGGCAGAGACTGCGAGGTTTGTGTCTGAGCTTGGAACACGACCTTCGCATTTGACAAAGGACGCGAGGTCCGCATCTGGGTTAAGACGCGACCCTCGTGTTGGCATGAGGCCTGCGTCTGAGGCTGGAACGCGACCTCCGCGTCTGCGAGGTTCTCGTCTGAGGCTTTGTCTTCAGTAATTTCTAGACAGCCTAAAGAACTCCCTCCAAAGTTTTCAGAACTCCGCGGTAGACTGGAATGCATTTCGGAATACTTTGTACTTCATGTTGATTTGAACCCCATGATTAGACTGGCAATCTTTTGAAATGTCTTGAGTTTGATCTTGTCTAGGTTCTGGTCTTCTTGAGTATTCTATTGAATTACTTGAAGCCTCCAAGAAAGATCATTGTAAGTATCTAGATATACAGTGTACAACTTATCTGAGCTCTGATTTGGTTGTCAGTGTAATGTCGAACCGTAGAGTTATCAATTGCCTTTATCAGTGTACTGTTGAACTGATTACAGCAGCAGAGACATACTTTTTGTATTGAGAGAGAGGACGTGGCTCTTGTAAATGTCGCATTGGACGTGCCTATCATTGGACGCGAATGTCGTGGACTCCAAAAGACGCAATCTTCATTTGATGTTAAGACACGACTCTAGCTTGGTGTTTGAGACGTGACTCTATGCTTGAGACGCGAAGGTCATGCTTAAAGCTCCTTGAATCATGTCTGTTTTCTTTTTCACTAGAAAACTAGATTGAGTAAAGTAAAGAGTTTTAATTGACAGAGGTGTGATATTAACTTAGCAAATTAAATAACTCTACTGGGAGAATTTGAGAGGGTTACTGTCAGAGGTGTGATGTTAACTTGACAGTTGATCTGAACTTGTGATTTGAGCAAGTTTTGTAGACTTGCTATTCTATTGATGAGAATAACAAGTGGAGTTTGATACGCAGGGGATTATGTCAAAGTCTATCGTCAGAGGTTTAGTGTTAACATGACTAGAACTCTGCTGGGAATGAAAGTTTATTGTTAGAGATGTGATTTTAACATAATAGCGATTGATTTTGTAATCTACGCAATTTAAGTGGACCTGTCATTCTATTAGGAAGAATGACAAGCGGATTGAATTTGTTGAGGATCCATGGAGATTTTTACCGTCAGAAGTATAATGTTAACGTGACGGGTTGATTTTGCGATTTGAGCAAATTGAATTGTTAGAGGTGCGATGTTAACTTAGCACCAAGAAGGTCTCATTTTCATTGAGAAATCTAAGAATATCACTGTCATAGCTGCAATATTAACTTGACAGTGAAATAAATGCTAGAGATGTGATGTTTAACTTAGCATTAAAAATCTCGATTTCATTGAGAAATTGAGAGAAGATCATTGTCATAGGTTTGATGTTAACTTGACAATGAAATGAATGTCAGAGGTATGATGTTTACTTAGCATTTGAAAGTCTCAATTTTGCTGGGAAAATCGAGAGAAGATCATTGTCAAAGGTATAGTGTTAACTTGACAATGTAATGAATGTTGGAGTGTGTGATGTTTAATTTAGCATTTGAAAGGTCTCATTGTCACTGAAAAATCGAAAAGATCATTGTCATATGTGTAATGTTAACTTAACAGTAAGATGAATTTACAATTTAAGCAAAACAAGTTTGGTCAGAGATGTGATATTAACTTGACTGAGATTAGTCTTGCGATTTGAGCAAATTTGGTCAGAGGTGTGATGTTAACTTGACTGGGATTAGTCTTGCGATTTGAGCAATTTGGTCAGAGGTGCGATGTTAACTTGACCGGGATTTGTCTTGCAATTTGAGCAAATTTGGTCCGAGGTGTGATGGTAGACCTGTCATTCTGTTAAAGAGAATTGACAAGTAAAAGTTTTACTCTCTGGGGATACATCAAGGTCTTACTATAAGAGGTGTAAAGTTAACATGATAGGTTTGATCTGTAATTCATTCTGTTGAGTAAGTGAGTACAGTTTTTTGTGGATCTACCATTCAATGGAAGAGAATTGGTAGATTATTTTAGTGAAAACTTAGGGAATGAGTTGTTAAAGGTAACTATTAGCGTGACAAATATTGATTTCCCTGGGGAATGAAGATTTACTGTTAGAGTTGTAATGTTTAACATAACAGTAATTGGATTTTGCGATTTAAGCAATTTATGTGGACCTGTTGATTGTGAAATGAAAGCGATGAGAATTACCGTGTAGCTTTGGGCTAACGGGTCGTGTCCACGAGGAAGAATGCGATGAAATTTTTTCGGTATTTTTGTTTAGAAAGCAAATAATGGTGTTTGTTTTTTTAGTTGAAAAGAGAATGGAGAGAAGGGAACTGATTTAAAGAAAAACTGAAAACTTAGAGAAGGCTTTAGAAAAGGTGATCTTTAAAAAAAATGATGAAGATTGTTTGGTTGTTTTTAATATAGGAAAAGATCTGGGCTCACTAATTTTCTACTCAACTACTTACTTATCTCAAGAATATTTTGGTGCATAACTTTTATCATAGGCAAAAATCTTTAGTTTTTTTTAATGTCCAAGTAAAACAAATAAAATGATTTTGGTTTAAATCTTAAGGCCTTTTTTAACACATCATTAAAAAGAGAATGTTAAACCATCAAGCGCGAAGAAGCAAGTATGGAATAAAAACATCTTAAAGATATTTGTGTTTTGAAAATCCAAGTTTAAAAGAAAAGAATCCTCATGAGCTTTCAAGAACAAGGTTTAACTCAGACATTATTATGATTCAAGAGAGTCGCTTTCATAAAAATTAATCGAGAGATAGGAGGTAGAAGAGATTAATTAGTGATCCCAGAAAAAAAGTTTAGTTACTCATGGATAATGCAAAACAAGACATGGAAACAAAATTAGATATACCCGTGAATTAGAGAAGAAGAAGAGACACTTTGAACCTTTATTGATGTCACTTTAATCTTCAGATTACAATCACTCTGTTCCTCTCTCTCACTAGTATTTAGACTGAACTACAAATTAAAAAACAGAGATACAACTGTTGGCCCGGAGGCCTTCCTCTCTAGTTTTGATGATGATTAACTCATGTAGTTATGTTTACTAATAATCTTGTGATTTTAGTTTCAGCTCATGTAACAAGATATTAGTTGGTGATTGCTTCAAAAAGAGGAGTTTGGAAGCCTTCACTTGGTGATTCCAGTGCCCGAGCATCAAGATCATACCTTTGCACTCGTGGATCACGTTTGGGATCGAGTCGGCTTGAAGATGGAAGATCATCAAGAAGACTTAGGTATCCTAGTTTAGTTTAGTATGTTTAGATCCATGTGTAAAGATAAGTATAGTTGATATGCGCAAGTGCACAATACACACACGTTTCATGATTTGGATTTGGTTTTCATGAATAGTTTGATCAAAACAAGTTTACATGGTTTATATGTATAGTAGATGTATTCTTTCTATACATGCATGCTTAACTTTTAAACAAACTTATTTTGACTTTCCTATTCATGTATTGAAAAATACAAGTTTGATAAAATACATGTTTTGGTTTTAGGTAAAAATGATAAAACACAAAAATGGTTTCATATGCTTGATATTTGAGTTGAAATATTTATCATAAGTTTATATATCAATGCAAAATGATAAAACTATTTTTGGATATTTTTACAAGACTTAAAAGATTTTTTAACTGTTTTTCTGACCCAGTTTCTGACCCAGAACTGGCTGACAGGCCAGGTCGGTCGACCGCTCGGTCGACCGCACCAAGGGCCAGTCGACCTTGCGGTCGACCGACGTGCACAGAGCTGTGCACGTCTGGCAGCACAGTGGGCCGGCCGACCGACCGATCGACCGGACCAGAGAGCTTTGCTCAGCGGTCGACCGGATGCCCCAACGGTCATATTTCTGACCGTTGGCGGTCGACCGGGCCGGTCGACCGCAAGCCTGTCAGGCTGCCAGATCAGCCTAACGGCTAGTTTTCTGTTTGGGCTATAAATACCCCATTTCTTGGGGGTTTTAAGAAAGATTTTCTAAGCTAATTTTCCCTACTCTCTAGTTTTAAAAAGAAGTTTTCAAAGAGTTTAAGTGCCAAAAAGATCTACCTTATTTATTTTTAAGTGTTTTGTTATTTCAAAGAAAATAGGTTTTGGCAAATTGTTTCTTGGTCTAAATTTCTATATTCATTTTGGTATTTTTCCCAAGAGATTTTCTTTGATCAAAACACTAGTTTTCCACACTTGAGCTTATCTTCTATCCTATTCTATTAGGATCTTATTTTGTGAAAAAGAGAGATTGTTTGAGGTTGTGGAAACCTCCAAAGTTGTAAACCCTCCTTATATTGTTGTATTCCTCTTTGGTAGAGGTTGATCGGAGTGGTATTGGTTTGTAACCCTCTTCGGTAGAGGTGTTTGTTGGTTGTATTGGCTACGGGCCTACCCCTCGGTTGTGAGGCGGTGTTAAGAGAGGAGTTCGGTACTCCTATTATTGTAACAAATCCTTCTCGGTGAAGGTTCCCTCGGTGGGAGTCCTCGGTGGACAAGATAGTGGATTAGAAATCCTTCTCGGTGAAGGCGGGGACGTAGAGCTAGGGGCTCGAACCTCGGAACATATCTTTGTGTTTGCGTTTGTTCCATTTTCTCTAACTCTCTCTCTTTATTTGTGCATAGCATAATTCATATCATCATATCATATTTGCTTGTGTTGAGCATTGTTTCATATTGCCATATCCATTATATGCTTGTGTGTGTGCCTCACTTATACTTAACCACAAAAGCTTCACATAGCACCTCAACCCATATCTAGGGGAATTAAGAGGAGTTAGTCCAGAGCCCTTCACGGGAATTCGGCTACACTTGTTAGTTGTATTAAGTGTGTTGCAATAATTATTTTTAAGCTTCCGCATTTAGCGCACTTAGTTTCTAGATTAGCATTAACACCTATTCACCCCCCCTCTAGGTGTTTTTCAATTGGTATCAGAGCCTACGCTCCTGATACTTAGGTTTAACAACCTAGGAGTGAGATTCTTGTTTGCTAATCTTCATTTGCATTTGCTTGTTTGCACACATATAGTTTGGACCCATGGCCTTCATGACCCCACCTATGTTTGACCCTTCCAACATTCTTGTTTGGAAGACTAAGATGTCCATCTATTTACAAACCCTAGGATATAAGGTTCACCTTGCCATTACTAAGGAATCCTACCTTAGTGATAGCAAGCATGTATGGGCCAATGCACAAGCCCTCGAGGCTATTAGAAGCACGCTTTCAAAAGAATATCTTACGCATGTTTCTAACTTTGATTCCGCATTTGCAGTGTGGAATATGTTGACAACCACCACCACCTCCAAGCTTCAATTGCCAATCCAACCGGAGGAAGAATCTAGTGGAGATGAATCCGAGTCACAATGCTTCATGATCCAAGGGAATGACTCCCTTGAGGTACAATTGGAATCTCAACTAGATAGTTTTGATTCTAGTTCTTCATGTGATGATCATGTTGATGCCCATGTTTTGAATGAAGAACTTTCAATAGTTTGTAAAAAATTAATTGAAAAATATAAGATATTGAAAAAGAAAAGTCTAGGAATTGAAAAAGAAAATAAAAGTTTGCATTCTAGACTTGACAAGATTTTGCAAGAGAAGGTTGAGGTCTATAATGAAAGGGATTCATTGAGATCTCAACTAGACCTTGCACTAAAAGAAAATGAGTTTTTGAAAATAAAAATGATTGTGAAAATGTTTTGAATAAAAATGAGTTTTTATCTTCAAAAGTTGATTGTGTTTTAAAAGAAAATGATTCTTTAAAAGAGAAATTGATTTCATTTCAAAAGAGTTAGAAATTTGTTTAAATAAAAATAATTCTTTGAAAAATGATATTTCTTCACATGTTTGCCATGCTAGGGTAGTTTCACATAGATCACCCCTTGCATGCTCCACTTTATCTTCAAGTGTTAAAAATGATATAAATGTTTTGAAGAAGAGTGTAGATTGTTTGGGCTACACTTTGAGCCAATGTGTTGTTGGGCATACACGATTGGAATCTTTGTTTCGAAAGAAACAAGTTCCATCTATTCATGCACACCCTCCACGGCATACACATGCTTCTCACGGACACCATCACACTTTGTATGCTCATGTGTACACTTGTACACATTGTGGACGTAAGGGCCACCTTGCTAAATTTTGCTTTGATAGAATACATACTTCAAATTTAGCAAATAAATTTATTTGGGTTAGGAATGATACTAACTCCCATGGACCCAAAAAGTTGTGGGTACCAAAGACCACCCCTCTTGTTTATGATGTAGGTGTGGGCTCTCACATGACGTGAGAGTAGAGGTACCTTGGAGTGGATGCGTTCCGTACTTAAAGGAGATTATTTGGATGCATCACTTTCAAGGAAAGTTTGGTGGAGAGGACCATCATGTTTTGGAGATAAGGAGAGTTTGCCTTCTAGGTTTTGGTAACGATTACTAACTCCTAATTATTGTTTTCATGCTTTTCATATTGATTGTTTATAGCATGTTTTATTGTTTGTAAATTATTATGAAAATGCCATGTTTATTAGATCTTTGACATGCATGTATAGCATTTTGAGACACCCATGTTTAATATGGACTATTATTTTGTGTTCTCACCATTTGTTTAGCTATCACGTTTATCATAGGTCTAATAACATGTGTATTTAAATAATAATCATGTTTATGTTTTTCATGTTTATTCATATTTTGTTTTTATACTTCATACGTTGATTACATGTTTAGATGTTAGTTTTCATTAAAACTTGGTATATACTTGTACATATAGTGGGCCACAAATAAATCTATATATGTTTGAGCTTGAATGCTTATTTGAACCCATTAGATGTGCTAGTATAGTCTAGTTTTGATAATTCATACATTTTAAACTTGTATTCCTATTTTTGGATTTGTTTTATGTGTATGAGTTTTCATTTCATGATATGTGTATTTTTGTCAAACTTTAAGATATACATGTATACCCCTTGAGTCATTTGCTTTTCATGTAAATCTTTATTTATAGACTTAATTGTGTTTAGGGATATGTATGTATACTTCTTGTGTTGACAAATCATACATATACCTTGAAATTAAATTTGTTTTAATGAAAATTTAGTTATTCATGTTTTCATGAATTTATGTTTAAACTTCATGTATATGTCTATCTTGTCCAAACTATTGTTTATACATATACATCCTTTTGAGCCACGTGCCTTAATGCATATATCTTTGTGGACTCGTTGTGTTTGGATATGTATGTATACTTTAGTTTGTATAGGACAGACATATACCTTGAAGATTAAATAAGTTTTGATGATTTTCATGTTTTCATGTTTCAAGGAATATTGAGCTTATTGTCCATCTTTCATGATTATGATCTTCACATTGTATTTGTACACTCACATTTATTGTTTACTCATGTGTTTGTTTTCATGAGTCATATTTATGCTTAATTGATTATGAGTATTGACTATTTTGTGAATTTCATATTTTCATGAAAAATAATTTTTTTTATTCCTTACTTGAAGGATTTCGTACTAGTTTATAAATTTTTCAATAACTAGTTACGGTATTCTTCGTTATGGTAGAGTTTTCAACACAATTTATTTTTCAAATCTATTTTTTGAAAACCCCTACCATCCACGAGCGGATGGATGGGCGATCATGCTCATGTATACCTTATATTGAAAATCATTTTAAACTTGAACATGAGTTGGGTGGTAGTTATATGATGTATACACTTGATCATTATTGTTGTTTCAATTGGTATCATTGAAATTCTTTCAATTGGTATCAATTTTGACCTTTCTTGTATACTCATAATGTTTGTATGTATGTATGTTATTTCAATTCTAATAGTATCAATTTCGATTGATATTAAATTTTTCATACATATATATTTTGTTTATGCTAAGCTTGAGCTTCAACTTTGTTTCAATTGATTCAATTTTCAATTGGTTTCTTAAACAAGCTTATGCATGTGTTTTGTTGGTATTTCATAAAGGGGGAGAAAATTCGATTTTCATATTTCAATTGGTATTTTTATTTCCACTCCCTTACTTTATGATAGAAAATAAAATTTTAAATTGATATCATATGTTTAAAAAGAATTATACTCTATTTTGATATCAAGATGTTTATTTGAATGTTTTAAAATTGGTATCTCAAAATTTTGTTTTAAAAGATAAATACAAAAGTTTTGATTTGTATTGCCTATATGCAAGGAGAGCTTAACATCTCTTCTACATATAGATTCATGTTGAGTGTATCTTGTATTGAGGAGCTTGACATCTCTTCTTTATGTGATACACGTGTAGGGGGAGCTTCACATCTCCTCTTATGCATTGCATAGTGTACGTTATGTGAATTAGGGCTTGTCATCCCTCCTTCATGTAATGTATCTATGTAGGGAAGCTTCACATCTTCCTCTTCATGAATGTATATCGCATATACCATTTGTTGATTGACCTATGTTTACTTTCAATTGGTATCAAGATGCTTCTTTGACATATTTTCATTTGGTACCTTAATTGATTGTCACCCCTATTTGATTTTTGTTTTTGTTTTAGACAAAAGGGGGAGAACATTGTTTTTATTAACCCCTTTGTTGATTCTTTGTTTCGAAGAAAAAGGGGAGAAAAATTTATTGATTTGGTTTTACTTTTACCCTTTTTATTGATGATTGTTTCTTTGTAGTAAAAAGGGAGAGAAGATTTTGTTTTGTTTTGATTGTTTACCCCTTTGTTAATGATTGACAAAAAGGGAGAGAATTATTTGAGAGTTTAACATGCATTATATAAAACTTGATCAAACTAATATATAGAGAAGATGTTTTTAATATGCATGATTGGTACATGTTTTATATATGCATATTTATGTTTTGCATATATAAGTTTAATTTAGTTTAATTTTAATTGGTATCTAGAGCATATTTTGTTTTTGAACATTTCATTGGTATCTAGAGCCTTTTTATTGTTTATGCATATCTATGCATTCATGTTTAAGAGCCTTCATTACATATTCATTATGTTTATTTGTTTATGCAAGAGTTAAGGGGAGCTTCTTTGAAGCTTAATTTTAATTCATGCATATATAACTCCATGAGTTTTTGTCATCATCAAAAAGGGGGAGATTGTTGGCCCGGAGGCCTTCCTCTCTAGTTTTGATGATGATTAACTCATGTAGTTATATTTACTAATAATCTTGTGATTTTAGTTTCAGATCATGTAACAAGATATTAGTTGGTGATTGCTTCAAAAAGAGGAGTTTGGAAGCCTTCACTTGGTGATTCCAGTACCCGAGCATCAAGATCATACCTTTGCACTCGGTGGATCACGTTTGGGATCGATTCGGCTTGAAGATGGAAGATCATCAAGAAGACTTAGGTATCCTAGTTTAGTTTAGTATGTTTATATCCATGTGTAAAGATAAGTATAGTTGATATGCTCAAGTGCACAATACACACACGTTTCATGATTTGGATTTGATTTTCATGAACAGTTTGATCAAAACAAGTTTACATGGTTTATATGTATAGTAGATGTATTCTTTCTATACATGCATGCTTAACTTTTAAACAAACTTATTTTGACTTTCCTATTCATGTATTGAAAAATACAAGTTTGATAAAATACATATTTTGGTTTTAGGTAAAAATGATAAAACACAAAAATGGTTTCATATGCTTGATATTTGAGTTGAAATGTTTATCATAAGTTTATATATCAATGCAAATGATAAAACTATTTTTCGGTAATTTTACAAGACTTAAAAGATTTTTTAACTGTTTTTCTGACCCAGTTTCTGACCCAGAACTGGCTGACAGGCCAGGTTGGTCGACCGCTCGGTCGATCGCACCAAGGGCCGGTCGACCTTGCGGTCGACTGACGTGCACAGAGCTGTGCACGTCTGGCAGCACAGTGGGCCGGCCGACCGACCGGTCGACCGGACCAGAGAGCTTTCCTCTCTGTATCTGGGCGGTCGGCCGAGCGGTCGACCGGATGCCCCAACGGTCATATTTCTGACCGTTGGCGGTCGACCGGGCCGGTCGACCGCAAGCCTGTCAGGCTGCCAGATCAGCCTAACGGCTAGTTTTCTGTTTGGGCTATAAATACCCCATTTCTTGGGGGTTTTAAGAGAGATTTTCTAAGCTAATTTTTCCCTACTCTCTTGTTTTAAAAAGAAGTTTTCAAAAGAGTTTAAGTGCCAAAAAGATCTACCTTATTTGTTTTTAAGTGTTTTGTTATTTCAAAGAAATAGGTTTTGGGAAATTGTTTCTTGGTCTAAATTTCTATATTCATTTTGGTATTTTTCCCAAGAGATTTTCTTTGATCAAAACACTAGTTTTCCACACTTGAGCTTATCTTCTATCCTATTCTATTAGGATCTTGTTTTGTGGAAAAGAGAGATTGTTTGAGGTTGTGGAAACCTCCAAAGTTGTAAACCCTCCTTATATTGTTGTATCCCTCTTTGGTAGAGGTTGATCGGAGTGGTATTGGTTTGTAACCCTCTTCGGTAGAGGTGTTTGTTGGTTGTATTGGCTACGGGCCTACCTCTCGTTGTGAGGCGGTGTTTGAGAGAGGAGTTCGGTACTCCTATTGTTGTAACAAATCCTTCTCGGTGAAGGTTCCCTCGGTGGGAGTCCTCAGTGGACAAGATAGTGGATTAGAAATCCTTCTCGGTGAAGGCAGGGACGTAGAGTTAGGGGCTCGAATCTCGGAACATATCTTGTGTTTGCGTTTGATCCATTTTCTCTAACTCTCTCTCTTTATTTGTGCATAGCATAATTCATATCATCATATCATATTTGCTTGTGTTGAGCATTGTTTCATATTGCCATATCCATTATATGCTTGTGTGTGTGCCTCACTTATACTTAACCACAAGAGCTTCACATAGCACCTCAACCCATATCTAGGGAATCAAGAGGAGTTAGTCCAGAGCCCTTCACGGGAAATTCGGCTACACTTGTTGGTTGTATTAAGTGTGTTGCAATAATTGTTTTTAAGCTTCCGTATTTAGCGCACTTAGTTTCTAGATTAGCATTAACACCTATTCACCCCCCTCTAGGTGTTTTTCAACAACTTCTCTATACTATCTAACAAAGAACCTAAACCCTAAAAATGAACAGGAAATTTATTCCGAGTCTTCGCTCCATTTTTCAGTATGAAACCCTGCCTTTTAAAGGCAAAAAACCCAGAGGGAAAGGAGTGAGGAGATAAGGGGAGCAAACGCTTCCCTTATCTCTACCAACAAGCCGCGGATCCGCGGCTTTGGCCGCGGATCTGCGGCAGGATGTGGCCAAATGGCCACATCCTGTTGGAGACCAGGTTTGCGTGGGATTTGCCTCCCTTTTGTCTGGCTCGATTCACTGTTTGGCTCGATTCTAATCTGATCTTTGGTGATTCTCAAGCTAATCGATTTAGATTCGTATAAAACCAAATTAACCGATTTTCAACCTCCCTGATCTGCCATAATATGCCCTAATCTTTTGATTTTGAATTAATTCTGAATTAAATCAGAATTTGATGGGCTTTTGGGCTTGTTTTCTTCTCTTTCCTTAAGCAATAGGCCTGCACTTAATAAAGAAAAATAAGACTTTATTAATAGGATTTATTAGATAATAAACATGGTAATGTGATAATATATATGCAATATATGTGACCGATCACACCCCCACACTTTTTTTTTGCTCGCCCTCGAGCAAAAACATAAAAACTAATCCTAATCAATTATTAGACTACTTTCGCAGGTCACTCGATTGCACTGAGCATGTGCAATAAGCCGTTAAACCTCTAGGTTACCCCTAGAGGTCGAGTTTTGTCTCGTGAGGATTTTCAGTGGATTGTATCTACAAAATCCATTAAGAAAAAAAATTTTAGCATTTTCGAAAAGCATTTTGAAAAAGAAAGAAAATATTTGAAGTATATTTGTAAGAATTCAAGTAATTTATAAGTTATAGGAATATCAAAATTGTAAGATCACCTAGAGGGGGGGTGAATAGGTGATGGCTAATCTAAAGGTCACTTAAGAAAAATAATGCGGAATTAAAACTAAGTTGACCAAATTAAAACTTCTTTTAATTAAACACTTATGTATAACTCAAGAGTGTTGCCGAATTCCCCTTGCGAGGCTCTGGACAAGCTCCACTAGATTCCCCTTGAATGGGTTGAGGTGCCGCGTTGGCTCTCTTGGTTGAATACTAGTGTTAACAACAATCCCAAGCAAGTATGTATATCAATTATGAGCACAAGGGAATATATCATGCATATATAAGATGAACACAATAAATTGAATGCAAGATATAAAATAGAGACAAAAAGAGAAAGAGAGCAAGAGATAGCAATCGCAAACACAAGGGTATGTTTCGAGGTTCGAGCACACTTGCTCTACATCCCCGCCTTCGACACACGAAGGGTTTCCACTATGCAAGATCCCAATGGATCTCTCCTCGGTGCCGTACACCTACAAACCCTCGGACTCCCAAGTCCCGTACACACGCAAGTCCACCGACTCGCCGAGGCCGTACCTCTACCAAAGAGTTCACAACCGAACTCCACACCACAACGAGCACACTTGCCCGTCTCCTCAAAGTAACAAGAAAAATCTCTTTGATGATCACAACACTTGATCACCTAAAGAGCACTCTCACTACAACACACCTATAGGAATATCTAGCAATGGATAGCTCTAGTGTGGTGTGAGAAAATCAAGGAAAGAAAGCTATGGAGGAAAAACTCAAGAATCACTTTAACACTCTCTTGATAAAAACTCTTCCTTTTGATTGGAAGTATTTGCACTTAAATCTTGTGGAGAAACTCTTCTAAAAGTATCAGAAAAACTGCTCAAGAAATCTCCAAAATCTTAACGTCAAAACAATAGACAAAACCCCCTTTTATAGGCTCCCAGAAAATAGAGCCGTTGGGGCTGTGTCAGTGCTGTCGGTCGACCGCCGGTCGACCGGCCAACGGTCATTTTCTGACCGTTGCAGCCACCGGTCGACCGGCTCGGTCGACCGATAACCTGGAATGAACTGTCGGTCGACCTATCGGTCGACTGGACATTTCCAGAGAGCAAACTCTCTTGGTCGGTCGACCGACCCGGTCGACCGGCCACTGTGCTGACAACGTGCACAGGGCTGTGCACATCGGTCGACCGGACGGTCGACCGGTTTGGCCTGTCAGCCAGTCTCCAGGTCAGAAAACAGGATTTAAAAATCTTTTATAAAATCCTAAAAATACATAGAAAATTCTACAAAAATAGTTTTACCAATATACTTGAAAGAACAAACATGCTTGCACAAAATCAAGACATGTTATATATGTTTTGGTCTATTTTTGTAACTTGAAAATATTAGCTCAATAACTAAAATGTATTTTTCCAAAACATGTTTTTCCAAACTTTTTTTTCTAAATCTTCATCAAATACAAAAACAAGATATTTGAGTTCATTTAAAGCATAGTGTGTATGGATATGATCCACTACACAATCAATAAGAAATATCTATGTTTTTGACATAAAGCACTAATCATGATTTGGTTTAAAGATATGAACTATGAAATACCAAAATCCAAAATAGTATTTTGTCTCAAAGAAAAATCTTTTTCTACTCTAGAAAATCTTTTTATGAAAGCACTTAAAATCAAGAGTTCTATCAAGAGTGTGTGTGTGTGTGATATAACTTGAGCAATCCACCAACTATCTATCCTTTACATTTTTACTAAAACAAACATACAAATTCTATACCTAGACCCAAGTCTTCAACTTCTTGAAGTCTTCCCTTGAAGGCTTCTCATCTTCTTGACTTGGTCCAAGCTTGATCCAAAAACTCCTTGGATCACCACATGCAAGCTCCAAATCTTGTTCTTTTATCCTTTGTTGAGCTATGCACCTACTAAGATCTTGATCATGAATCTGTCACTAATTAAACACAAGATCATTAGTAACTATAACTACATGAGTTGATCATCATCAAAACTAGGGTGAAGGGCCTTTGGGCCAACAAAAATTTTCATTCCTAAACTTAGTCTCTATTCAAAAAACATGTCATCAATCAAAGTAAGGAGTCAAATTGTATTTCTCATCTAGTCTATTACTTTATCCTGAGTCATATGCACCATCGTGACCGTGAAGTTTGACTAAGGGTTCCTTTACATTCACTCTTATGCCTTATTTATATTATTTTTGGGTATTTATTCCTCAATTCCATTAAGCTTTCTAATCTGCCCATGTAACGAGTTTTTAGTCGGTGACACCCAAACCGGACAGTTTTAGGCACCAAGTGAGAAAACACCCCGAAAAACTTAAACACTCGAGCAGAAAAGGCCACGAAATTAAGAATTTTTATTTATAAAATGTACCCTTTTAGGCGTGAATACTTATGCTTCATGAGGCACAAATACCCAGCTTAATCAGAGGATTTATAGATATATATTTTTTTCAAACTTATCTAATTATCTTTTCCATAAATACCAAGGTTTGCTTAGGCAAAGCACCTAACTAATCAATAATTAGATTTGCATACATATATATGTATTATATATTAAGGCATAAGAATTTTTATCTTTGAACCCTAAGTGTGTAAGTGTATAAAGTGTGCATATTTATTCAAGGTAAAGATCAAGACTAAATTACTTTCATCAATTTTCTTCCTAACCCTAAAAATCAAACAAGTTATCTTATTTTAACCAAGTTAAGAAATCCTAATTATGATTTTCCTATTCCTTAAAATTGACTTAATTTCTTATAAAAAATATATCAAAATACCGTTCTTACCTTTCAAAAAGTTATATATATATATATATATATATATATATATATATATATTTCTTTGTTTTTTTCTTTTTTTCTTTTTAATTATATTAGTCATGTTAGAGCCCTCCCCACACTTATTTTATGCATTGTCCCCAATGTATGAAAGAAATGTATAGACGCATAAAAGAGGTGCATATATTATACAAAAATTGTACAACATCATGTTTCTCTCACACCTAGATCTTTTTCGGTCTCATCCCTCTAGCTCTCTTCCCATCATTCCAATGGGTCCTCTTTATAGGGCATAGTGGGGAGACCAATTTTTTTGTCATTTTAGCTCTCTTCCTCCCCAGTCTCACCTTCTTTAGGTTTTTCTTCCTCATATTTTTACATTCATTATTCAAAAATTGATTACCACCACACTTCTTAGTTGAAACTTCCTCACTATGAATGCCTAGGAATTCTAATTCAGTTCTATACATCTCCTCAAAACTTAGGTCAACACTTTCTCCTGGGGGTGTGTAATTAACCAAAATATCCCTAGTTAGTTCATCCAAACACATGAGTTCTTCTTCGAAGAGGTTTTCAAAGAGTATGTCAATCGGAGGTTCTTGAATTATATTCTCATGCGATATATTATTGGTTGGCTCATCGAAAGTGAAGATATTCAAATCAAATTTCCCTTTTTAAAGGGTACTTAAAAATTAGGATCTCCGACATATGCCTTCATATTCAGATTATCACATTCATTCTTAAATAATTCATTAAGAAACAGAGACTCATTCTTTATACCTTCACTTTCTTCATCACAATTGTTTTCAACAAAATTTACCTCAAATGTTTGGTCTCTTATCTTACGAGGTTGTTTTTCTAGGTTGAAGACATTGACTTCTATAGTCATGTCCCCAAAGATTAATCTCATAAACCCATTCCTACAATTGATAATAGTATTAGCAGTAGAAAGGAATGGGCGCCCTAGGATAACAGGATTTTGAGCCCTAGGATTGGATACAGGTTGTATCTCAAGAACTATGAAATCAACTGGGTAGATAAACTCCCCGACCGGATAAGGACATCATTAATTTTTCCCTTTGGAACTTTCACAGAACGGTCAGCCAGTTGGATTGTGATCGAGTTGGACTAAGATCGCCCAACTCGAGTTATTGATAAACTGAGAATGAAAGCAGGTTGATACTTGCTCCCAAGTCAAGAAGTGCATGACTAATCTCGGCTTGTCCTATAGTGCAGGAATGGTGGGACAACCCAGATTCTTGTACTTGACAGGGATCGGACCCGACAGTAGCTCACTAATGTTAGTGGCTAAGAAGACTTTCTTGGGTACATTAGTCTTTCTCTTCTTACTGCACATGTCCTTAAGAAATTTTGCATAAGATGGGACTTGTTGGATGGCATCAAGGAGTGGCACATTTATCTTCACTTGATTGAAGATCTCAATTATTTTATCCATGTGTGGATTTTACTTGTTGGTCTTTAGCCTATTAGGAAATAATACTATAGACTTGTACACCTGACTGGTTGACTTAAAGAATTGGGACTAGATGAGGTGGATGCTTGAGTGTGATTGTGCTGAATTGGATTGGATGGTGTTGACACTTGATTATCAACTTTCTTTCCCGACCTCAATGTATGAACATCATTACATTGATTCAATAATTGATTCTCAGCCAAATGAGCTTGTTGAGAATTCCTAAGATTCATTATTGGTTGACTGGGCAACGTACCCTTTTGCCTCTCATTATGTGGATTGGCTAATTGGCTAATTTGAACCTCTAGCCTCTGTATTGTTTGCATGAGAGAATCTTGGTTCTTCATGTACCTTTCCATGTTTCTCTCAAAGTCAGTCATTCTCTTTTCATGTTGAGGATTCTGAAATGAAGATTGTGGAGCTTGGTTGGGAAAGTTTTGTTGATAGTTTGAAAAATTAGGCGGATGGTTGAGAGAATTATAATGGTGATTAGAAAAGTTGGGTTGATAATTAGAAGAATTATTGGAATGATGAAAGTGGCTTGCATGATTTGACCGTGGGTGGTCATTGTTGTGTTGGCTCCATGAGAAATTTGGGTGAGTTCTCCAGCCAGGATTATACGTTGGTGCATAAGGATCATTATTCGGCCTTGAAAAGGTCGAATTCATTGGTTCTGGAAAGTATTGTTGAGCTTGAAACACATGACACTCCTCAAACACATGATTCATGGCCTGACAGTAATTACAACCCGGAGTTAGAAATTGGTTTGGGCTGATTTGATTGACTGGACTTAGTTCCTTAGTTTCTAAAGCTTCCAATCTTCTCGCTAGGTTAACTAACTTAGCTTCGTTAGCTGTGGATGATTCAATTGAATGGAGACCTACTTTTGAAGAGATGGAGTTTGGATTCCTAGAGCTTTCACTAGTTGGTTCCCATTGGATGGTCTTTTCAGCTAGATTCTCATATAAATTTCATCATTCATCTCATCCTTCTGCAAGAATCTCCTTGGCACATGCTTTCTAAGAGAGTCTTGGTTGAGTAGTCTAAACCGTCATAAAGAATTTGCATTGTCGTCATTTCTCTATTCCATGATGAGGACATTGGACAAGGAGGTCTTTGAAGCGTTCAAAGTACCTCCAAAATGGTTCATTAGGTTCTTACTTGAACTGCATGAAGTTTTTCCTAACGAGAGCGGTCTTATGAATTGGATAGAATTTCTTCAAGAAGACCTTGATGAAACCATCCCAGGATGTGATAGAGCCGGCCGCTAAGCTGTAGAGCCATTTCTTGGCTAAGTCCTTAAGAGCAAATGGGACAAATCTCAACCTAATAGTATCATCTGCAAGGTGTAGGATTTTCATCATTAAGCATACTTTCTCAAATTCTCTTATGAAGAAATAAGCATCTTCGGACTCTAAGCCATGGAACTTAGGGAGTGTGTTGATGAACTATGGCTTATACTCAAAGTTGTGTTCACCAACCGATGGAAGTTGGATGCAGGATGGAAGTAAGGTTCTAATGGGATAAAACCTATCCTGCAAAGATGTCGATTGAGCTATAACTGAATCTGATTTTGGTTCGAACTTGGGTGGTGATGTGTTTCTAGTCAACCTAGATGGAATTAGGGTCTCTTGACCATACTTCATACACTAACACAATCACAAATAAGTTCACCAATAGTCAACAAAAGAAAACAACCAAGCCTAGTCTAAAGTAACCTTGACCTAGACAACTCCTAACTGGTTGATTGTCCACAGGAGGTATAATGCAGACTTTAACCACAAGCTAATCAGCAAGGTCAGGGTAAGATTTTTGGGATGATTCGCGCAAAAGCGACGGGCCTAATTAAGCCAAACCACCAGCCTTCGTGTTTCACCCCTCAATCCCTTTCCTAGACACTGATTTGACAGGAGTCAAATTCTAACACCTTCCCCCTTAGGATAATCTTCTAGTGAGTTCGAGATGTCCCTAAGACCAACGTCTATCAGATTTTACTTAGGCTTAGGTTGTGCGTGCTTGGAGATGGTTTGTGGGCCAAGAAAGGGTAATGACTTTCCCACCTTATCTTGATTTGGGTTTTGTCCTTAGAATTGATTGTGCAAAGTGTGCAAGATATAGAAAAGTAACATTCAAAAGCAAATATCACCCAAGAATATTTCCTAAACTATATGCTATGCATACGTACCTTGTCTCCAGCTATCTTCAACAGTAATTGTAAAATAAACGTAATTAGACAAATGCGTAGAATGCAAGTCTAAACGTTTTTTAAGTAATTAACAATCACTCAGATTACTGTTGGATTAAAAATAAGGAGTGTGAATATCAAATATAGTAAGAATAATACACAAAAACTGTATTTTTGCAAAGCGGTATGTCCTGCAAAAAGAGTTTTTAGTAGTCCACAAATTTTCAAACTTGCGCTGCAATTTCTTGAAATTCTGTTTCCTACTTTCGAGAGTAGGGGTACAGAATAGCAAGTCTTCTCCTGTAAAGCTTGAATGCTAAATTTGAATCTTGACGCCCCTAAAATAAGACACCAAACTTGTTAGAAAATAATTACACTCTCTCTCCCGGCAACGACGCCAAAAATTGATCATAAAATGAAAGTGATAAGAATTACCGTGTAGCTTTGGGCTAAGGGTCATGTCCACGAGGAGGAATGCAATGAAAGCTTTTCAGTGTTTTTGTTTAGAAAGCAAAGAATGGTGTTTATTTTTTAGTTGAAAAGAGAATGGAGAGAAGGAAGTGATTTAAGAAAAACTTAAAACTTAGAAAAGGCTTTGAAAAAGGTGACCTTAAAAAAAATGATGAAGATTGTTTGGTTGTTTTTAATATAGGAAAAGATCTGAGCTCACTAATTTTCTACTCAACTACTTACTTATTTCAAGAATATTTTGGTGCATCACTTTTATCATAGGAAAAATCTTTAGTTTCTTTTAATGTCTAAGTAAAACAAATAAGATGATTTTGTTTAAATCTCAAGGCCTTTCTTAACATATCATTAAAAAAGAATGTTAAACCATCAAGCACGAAGAAGCAAGTATGGAATAAAAACATCTTAAAGATATTTGTGTTTTAAAAATCCAAGTTTAAAACAAAAGAATCCTCATGAGCTTTCAAGAACAAGGTTTAACTCAGGCATTATTATAATTCAAGAGAGTCGCTTTCATAAAAATCAATCGAGAGACAGAAGGTAGAAGAGATTAATTTGTGAGCCCAGAAAATAAGTTTAGCTACTCATGAATATTGCAAAACAAGACATGGAAACAAAATAAGACATACCCGTGAATTGGAGAGGAAGAAGAGACGCTTTGAACCTATATTGATGTCAGTTCAATCTTCAGATTACAATCACTCTGTTCCCCTCTCTCACTGGTATTTGGACTGAATTACAAATTAGAAAACAGAGATACAACTTCTCTATACTATCTAACAAAGAACCTGAACCCTAAAAATGAACAGAAAATTTAATCCTAGTCTTCGCTCCATTTTTCAGTACGAAACGCTGCCTTTTATAAGCAAACACCCAGAGGGAAAGGAGTGAGGAGATAAGGGCAGCAAACGCTCCCCTTATCTCCACCAACAAGCCGCGGATCCGCGGTCAGGATGTGGCCAAATGGCCACATCCTGGTGGAGATCTGGCTTGCTTGGGATTTGCCTCCCTTTTGTCTGGCTGGATTCACTGTTTGGCTCTGGTTCTAATCTGATCTTCGGTGATTCTAAAGCTAACCTATTTGGATTCTTTTAAAACCAAATTAACCGGTTTTAATCTCCTTGATCTGCCATAATCTGTCTTGATCTTCTGATTCAAATTAATTCTGAATTAAATCAGAATTTGATAGGCTTTTGGGCTTGTTTTTCTTCCCTTTCCTTAAGCAATGAGCTTGCACTTAATAAAGAAAAATAATACTTTATTAATAGGATTTATTAGATAATAAACATGATAATATGACAATATATATGCAATATATGTGACCGATCACCTGTCATTCTATTGAGGAGAATGACAAGAGGATATTGGACCCGCTGGGGATCTATTAAAGTTTTATCATTAGAGTTTTAGTATTAACTTGACGGACTCCACTAGGGACCAGGAAATAACTTGTCAGAGGTGTGATATTAACTTGACAAGGGTTCGTTTACTGTTAGAGGTGAGATTTTGAACATAACAACACTTTAAGTAGACTTGCTATTTTATGGGAGAGAACGACAAGTGGGGTTTGATCTACCGGGGATATGAAAATTTTACTGTCAGAGGTATAATATTAATGTGACAGGTTTGATCTGTAATCATTTCACCGAGAAAACGAATACAGCTTTTGTGGTCCTACTGTTCCGTGGAAGAGAATTGGTAAGAAATTTTGGAGGGGAAGGCGGGATCAGATCCTTAGGATTTTTAGTAAACTCTCAGCTATCAACATTTGGTATGCCTTTATCAACTACCATTTGAGTTGGGCTAGCCATACTATTCCCCTCAGCATGATCAGTTGTCGAAGATTTTTCGTTGGGCTTAGAAGCCAACTTTTTTCTCTATTCTTAGCTGTTGAAGGCGTCGGATTGTTGTTCCACATATAACTTCTTAAATCTTGCTTGGGATTAAAGAAGTATAAACTCCGTGGGAAACTTACAGGGAGATTATCGTTCCCTGTAAGTACTTCTCTGATCAGAGGTGTATTGTTGAACTTGATCAGGGATAGTACTTTTTTATTTGGAGTGATGTACTTCCAGGGGGTTTTTATTCTATGGGGATAACAAATAAGGATGGAATGGTTTAGACTGTTCAGAGGTAATTGTTGAGCGTGACAATCATAAGAGTCAGATCACCTGGTTACCAAGTAGATTCAATACTACAGGCTCTTGTTATCTTCCTGGCTTACTCTTGTAACTATTTCTTCTGCTCGTTCACCTTGTAAGATTAGTTGGTTTCAAGTGCGACTTTGGGTTACTCCTATTTGAGTTAGGAGT
This sequence comes from Agave tequilana, assembly GCA_038442645.1. Lineage (NCBI taxonomy): Eukaryota > Viridiplantae > Streptophyta > Magnoliopsida > Asparagales > Asparagaceae > Agave > Agave tequilana. The sequence continues at coordinate 122,368 of JAVJIF010012416.1, forward strand.
GTGGTTTGCAGGTTGTGGTGGCAAGTCTCTATCAGTGTAGACTGTGTCATGCCATTTGGACATCAGAGCGCCATACTCCGAAATCTCTCCACAAATGCTTCAATTGACTCTCTTTCTTTTGCTTTGTAGTAAGGAGAGTTGGCATGGGTACTTCAATGTCATCTTAGAAGAATCGCACTAGGAAGAGCTTCTTGAGGCTGCCCCATTTCTTGATAGAGCCGGTAGGAAGTTTCATGAACCATTCAAAGGCAACCCCCTTGAGGGTGCCGATGAATAAATGAGCCATGATGACATCGTTTGATACTACATTCCCTGTTTGGAATTTGAAGTAGTATATATGTTGGTTCGGTGAACCTATGCCATCAAAGGCGTGCAGATTTGGTGCCTTGAACCTGAGAGGATAAGGAGCTGAATTCCACTCGATCGGGTATGATCAAACCATCCCTACTTCTTGAAGATTGCTTCGATATGAGATAGCCTCTAGGCATTTCTCAAGCTCGATCATCTTCTTGGCATGATTATCTTCTGAATTCTCTGGTTCTTCAGAAGAAGACTCAGGATTTTCATATTCAAAGTTGTTCTCATTGCTATTAGAGTGTTCGGAGATAGAGTTTTCACCCTCCTTCTTACCCTACTTTTGCGAGAAGAAGCTTTAGTCTTCAGACTTTTTGTCTTCTTCTTTGAATTTTTAAGCAAAAGAGTTATCATCTTCTTGAGATCGTTGATAGACTCTTGTTGGGCTTGAAGCATCTCGTGCTGCGTCTATTGCATTCGAGCTTGCTCTTCAAACTTCATGGCTACCTCTTCTGGAGTGTTGGCATATATGTGAAGGCCTCTTTCTTCATGTAGGAGTTTGACGAATGAGACTATATTATGGAAGAGTGCTCATCATTTGATTCAACTCTCTTAGCCAGGTTATTGTAGTCAATTGGGGCTATTGCTCATGTTCGGATCCAGGTAGTCTGTAAATCCCTTCGGGCTCGATCATTATTTCTTTCAAGCCCGAGGAATATTCCGCATCCGGAGCCAGTTGCTTCCCATTCGACTTGCTTGGTGTGATGCTTGGACCCACCATGTTGGAAGTTACCTCCGGGTACTCAGCGTCAGAGAATGATTTCTTCTTGCGAGATTGTCGCCTCTCGGCGGAGTTTGAGTTTGAAGCCTTTGACACTAGGCTAAAAACTGACGGTCTAGTTATCTGAAAGTTGCAGTGACATACTGAGGAGCGATTTGTTGAACGCTTCTCTTTCCTTGCCAAGTAGTTCCTCAGATCTATTGCAAAGGTATCTGAAGGAGTAGCCTCGAACCCATAGGGTAAGGGCTTCCCAGTTCAGTACTGAACTTGGCCTCTTAGGGCTGGATGCGAACCTCATGTTTCTGAAGTGAAACACATAGGTCGCATTCTGGCGTAGCCCCCTACTAAACGCGGGTCTCGCGTTTTTGAAGAGAAACGTGAGGGTCGCGTTTTGACATTGTCTGCTACTGAATGCGACTTTCGTATTTTAGAATTGAAATGCGAAGATCGTGTTCTAGCGCGGCCTTAGGCTGAACTCGGGTCTCGCATTCTTGAAGTGAGACGCGGATCTCGCGTTTTGGTATAGCTTGAAGCTAAACGCGAACTTCACGTTTTGGAGCTGAAACACGAAGATCGTGAATGCGAGCATCGTGTTTTGTTGCAGAAACGCGGGGTTGAATGCGAGCTTAGCGTTTAGTGCCAACATCATTGTCTTCAGCCTCTGTTTGCTGATGGCAAGTTTGATGTCTTTGTCGACGATCAGTAATCCGTTTGACTCATAGGAGTTGTTGCGAATCCCCTGCAAACTGAATTTGTAGAGTCCTCGGAGGTGTTTTGCAGTGAGATTGGCCTCCGCCTCTATGTTGGGCATGAGCCAAGACATTGGCTTTGCGGGTCTCTTGAGAGATGTCACAAGCCATGTTGGCTTCACAGGAGGTTGTGAGACCTTCAAGAGAAGTTGAGTTACTTGCTTTGTCAAAAAGCGTATGATCTTCTCTATGAGAAGTCTCCGAAGAGATTTGAGAGTAAGTCTTGCTTGAGACTTTAGGGCTAATGGAGACTGAGGAGAGAGGTTGTTTGAACTTCTCTTGGTTGAATTCGACGACGAGCGATTCGACAGTTGATTCGAGAAGCGTGAGGTCGGCTAGCGCTACGGCCTTCTCATTGGTGGAGAAAACTTTTCCCAGCGGAGTCGCCATTTTTATTTCCTCAAAAATATTGTAAGCCTGTAAAATCTTTATTAGGTTATAAAAAAACTACAACGGATCAATAATCTGATTACAAAAAGGGAAGAATGGTTGGATCTCCCCTTTGTTTAATGTTTGGTTTTTCGTGTTACGGTGGAGAGAGATTCTTATTCTCTGTTGATAAGCCAAACCAGAAGCTTGATCTTCAAATCTTCTTACTCTCGTTGAAAGCACACTGGTTAGATATGAAACCTTAATCAGTGGCTAAAATCTCAAAGAGATTAGAAACTCAACTTGAACTCAGTAAGTTTATAGAGTTTTCTCCTCCAACACAATGTGTGATCCGCAACTTTGTGCTTAGCTTTCAGCCTTCTGAAATTATCCACCTTCAAGTATCAAGCATCAAGTGTGCCTTTTTGGGGATTATTCTCCTCTGGCCTATGGCTTCTTGGTTCCTCCTCCAGAACTCCCTCTTTTTCCTAGCTATTCATAGCTATTTATAGAGGATTCTGGAGTGTAACCAACCCTTTTAATCTCTCCATAATGGGAGGGGTGTAACCAACCCCTTAAATCTCTCCATAATGAGAAGTTATTCCCAATTATGTGAAGAGAAGATGGGGTGCAACTGACTAAATTCGTGGCTGTCAGTTACAGCAGAAACGCAGGTCCGCGCTAGGCATGGACCTCGCTCAGATGTTGAGACGCGAAGCTCATAGGCTCGCTTCTGTGTTAGAATGCGGAGCTTACAGGCTCGCATTGAAGTTGAAACGCGAAGTTTCTCAGGCTTACATTTGTGTTGAAACGCGAAGCTATACATGCTCGCGTTTTAACGTTGAAAAGCGACCCTGAGGTCTGCGTCTCAAAGAAGAGCACACCATCATATTTGACAGAGACTGCGAGGTTCGCGTCTGAGGTTGGAACGGGACCTCTGCGTTTGACAAAGGACGCGAGGTTCGCGTTTGGGTTAAGATGGGACCCTCGCGTTTGGCATGAGACTGCGTCTGAGGCTTTGTCTTCAGTAATTTTAAACAGCTTACAACAGCTTTCTTGATCCACTTATGTTTGAGATTTTTAACTTCAAAACTTAAAAAGATTAAAATAGGTTTATATCTTCAATCCCTCGGAATGGATGTTTATCTTACCACTATCTATTGAATAGCAAATCTTTTGAAGTTAATGCAAAAGCTATTTATGCTTTAAAGCTATCCCTAAATAATAATTATCTATCTAGGGTTACTGATCTTGATTCAGCATTTACAGTATGGAATACATTAATCTCTCTTAGCGAACAAACTACAAATGAAAAAGAGATTGACTCAGAAGAAGAAGGTGATACTTCTGACATGTGCTTCATGCTCCAAGGGAATGACTCCTTGATGTAAACTCGAATTTGATTTTGATGAAGATGATAAAATACCTTATGATGAGCTTACTATGTTTTGTCAAAAAACTTCTTGAAAAATATGATTTAATAAAAATTGAAAACAAGAAGTTGAAGAAAGAAAAATAAGTTTTTGTTGGATAAAAATAATTTTTGAAAATCAGGTTTCTAAAGTTGATTCAAATGAAAATGGTTCTTCAAAATTGAGTATTGTATTAAAAAAATAAATTTTGATCAAGAAAAATGTTTCCTTCTCTTCAAAATTGAATGTTGTTTTAAAAAAAAAAAAGATACTTTGAAAAACCAATTTGATATTGTTTTAAAAAAAAAAAAGAAAAATTGTCTATTTCTTTTAACAAAATCAAAAGGATTTTGATTTAGATTTATCTATCTATTAGCTAATAGTCATGAACTATAACTGATGAGCAAATAATTTCAAATAAAAATAAAGATAGGTGTTTAGGGTGTTTTTTGTATTACTTGTGCTTATGGACAGGACAAGTTCTTTTGAAGAACTTGTCTTTTAGAAAAGTACCTTAAGAAGGTATATCATGGGTTGATATTATCATTTGAGAATTTTGAATCATGGGTTCTAGATATGCTAAATGACCCATCGTCCCTTTTTGGGAGGCTCACTGCTTGAGATCCTGATATCAGTGATCTCACAGTAGGTTGAGTATCTTTTTTATGTGTTGAAATTTGGATTTGTGCATAGCGATATTTTTGTCTTTTTTAATTTGTTTTTAAAGTGTGTCTGATGAGAATTGAATCTAAATTCTTCTGATATCATATTAATGTCAGTGTCACTGCATCAAACTCTCAAATTAAAGATGATCACTGAGAGTTATGTTTTTATATTGTAACAAATACCCGCTAAAGATTTGTTAATTTATAGAGTTAAACAAGAGAATAAAGGAGGAACTTTTGCCTATACGTAAGCCGTACTTTGAATTTAAAACCTAGGAGGCAGCAGCTGCCTTACTTTTATGCATTAAGGAGGTTGGGAAGCTCAAAAAACAAGAGGGTGATGATCGAATTTCGCAATTTGGGTAGACCCATTTTTTCCCTAGAAGCAAAACACATAAGAACATAAATTCAGCTTTGATTTTTGATCAGTCATTTTCTTTGTGAATCAGCGTATACAAGATTTCAGAAAAGGCTAACTTCATAAATAAACGCTCCAACAAGCAATGCAGCAATGCAGGATGCATTGCTTCTTCTGCGCTATGCCAACAAATCTTCAATGCTCTGAGCAATGAAATCCGGCTTCTTCTTCAGAGCACTCATCAACTCCATCCACGCTTTATTTGCTGAGCCTCCATGTTTCTGTGCCGTCACTGCACTTTCCTTCGCCTCCGCCGCCCGATTCCTCAGCTCTCTCCTTCCCCCGATTCCATCAGCCATCTCACCTTCGTCTCCACCTCTTCTGCACTCACCACCTCCTCATCGTACCCCTTCATCTCACTGCCAGCTTCGCCTCCTCCACCAGAAACACTTTTTCATCTTCTGCTCCGCGTACAGCGGCCACGCAATCACCGGCACCCCTGCGCTCACCGCCTCAGAATCGAGTTCCACCCGCAGTGACTCACAAACCCACCGACCGACCCGTGTCCCAGCACCGCCGTCTGCGGTGCCCACGACTTGATCACCATCCCTCTCCCCTCCGTCCTCTTCAAGAACCCCTCCGGCATCAGCACGTTCAGGTTGGGCTCCACTTCATCAATCGACGGGCTTCGAACAGCCCATAAGAACCTCTGCCCGCTCTTCTCCAACCCTGCAGCAATCTCCTTCAGCTGCTTCGCGGAGAAGCAGCCCCTGCTCCCGAAGCACAAAAACACCACACTCCCCTTGGGTTGCTCATCCAGCCACTTCATGCACTCCTGCTTCTTCTCCTCTCCTTGGCTGCTCCTGTCAGTAATCATCGGTCCGATGCAGTAAACGGGGGCATCCACCGGCCCGGGACGCACCGCCCGTCTACAAGAGCCCGAACGGCTCTCGGTTCCAACTGCTCGAACGTGTTGACAATGATTCCATCCGCTCTCGGAAGGCGCTCCAAGTGAAAAACCAAGGCCTCGTTTCCTCGTCATCGCGGTCCTGCAACTGGTCAGCATGTGCGATGCAGGAATCGGCTGGAGGCGGGATGTGAAGAGGGCTGTCGCCGAGATCTTTGAAATTGACATTTAACTGCGACTGGAGAGTTGGCACGAACAGGAAACCGGCGAGGCTGGATGCGCCGCTGGGAGAAGAAGAAAGAATGTCGGCAGGCTGAGCCGCTGACGACATCGAGCGCGGCCGTGCACAAGATGTCGAGGACGAGGGCGCGGACGTTGGCGGTCTGCGACAACGTTTGTAGGTAGTCCAAGAGGCGGGGGGGGAGAGTCGGAAGAGCTCGGAGGCGAGGGAGATGATGTTGGAGGGAGGGGAGAGGAGCTCGGGGGGTCTGGGGAGGCGGTGGAAGGAGATGAGAGGGTGGGGCGGATGAGACGCCGGAGGCGAAGGGATCGATGGCGGAAGAAGGGGTGAAGGGGGTTTCGACACGAGGAGGACGGTGACGGAGAAGTGTGATGGGCGAAGCGCTTGGCGAGCTCCACATTAGGGATGAGGTGGCCCATGCCGAAGCCTGGGAAACAGCACCACTGTGTCCTTCCTCTTCATCTCTGTAAACGGAATTGTGAATGAAGGGAGAGCTTGCACTGAACGATTGTTACAGAATATCCATGATTATAGTGTAAAAACAAATTCTGAATTATTTAGAATAATCTATGCACCTCGGCGGGTGTAAAATTTATTATGTTGTAACTTGTCAACCGAACGCAGGCCTTTAGGGTGTAAGTTGGAAATCGCTTTCAAATCCAGCGGATATACTCATGCAAAGTATTCTTGGACTCGGTGAATTATCTAAATATAATTTTCATTAAAGAAAATTTTGTGAGAAGCTTCAATTTAACGTACGTGCTCATCGTTAATTTCAATAATCACCGTTGTCTTCGATCAGCTTCCTTGATGAGTTTTGAGATTAAGATCCTAATTATCCCTGGGTAATATCAAAATTATTTGTCATCTTTGAGGTGCAGGTTGTTTCACTTACAATTAACGTCGGACCAACGCAGAATGTCCGC